>CAODLS011233930.1:0-18080 GCA_948243855.1 Flueggea neowawraea
GGCCAAGTTTTGGGATAAGGCTCATTGCCATTTTCGAGTGGACCTATTGGGTCACACACAAGAACGAATTAAATTGGTTCACAAATATTCTCTCATGGTAATTAAATTATTATGATAATTAATTTGATTAATTATTAATAATTTAGGATTTTATGGTTTATGTCATAAATATAATATGAGAAATTATCCATTAATGTAATGGGCTTTTAATATAAATCACTTATTAATGAGTTAAAGATGTTTGGGCTTATTTTTATGTGTGACATAATATTCGGCCCATATGTATTATTAAATGAGTAATTTATTTAATAATAATGTATCATGTAATTAAAATCCCAATGTAAAATTTGGCTCTCTTCCTATTTTATAGAAAAATTTCTGCACACTCCTATTTTATAGGAGAAATTTGGCTAGCCCTAGTTGATGTTATTTAGGACTCCTAATGAAGTAAGGACTTCATATGCTTGTAGAACAAGTAAGAGGAACCTAGTACATCTAAAGTAGGGTTTCCATACTCCTATAAATAGGGCTTGGCCGAATTCCTACCCCCTTTTTTTATGGCATTGCCGAATTTGTTAGTGAACAAATAATAGAGATAAAATTTTGTGAAAGAGAGAATAGAGATTCTTTGTGCTAGTACACTAAACCGATTCAACCGAGTTCGTTTGTGTGGATACCATTGGTCACGTTCACGCATAGGCAACATGAGTAGAAAGGTTTTCGAGTTTGAACTAAAAGCTACACCAACATTGCCATTTAGCCGAATTCTTAAGGTAAATATTGCTAACCCTAATCGTTTGTGTCGATATGCATGGATCCTTGGTGGAATTCTAGATGCAAAATTTTTGTTGTTTCCACTGTCATGTATGCTTATGAATTACATAAACTTAGTTACGAATTCCAACATTCTTCACTTCTCTTTTTTTTTTTTCATTTGATCATTTTTCCATTTTCTTTCACATTGATGTCTATTGATCTCTAAAATATTGAACATATAAACTATTAGTCCTTATCTAAACAAAATGGCGAAGTCACTAAACGACATTTTTGCCCTCGGTTGCATCTATTTTACTTATAGTACGTATCTTTCCCACCGATGCACTTTTTATTTTTATTTTATAAACTTTATAGGGAATTATAATCTCATATCAACAAGTAGAAACAAATGATGTATTGTTAAACTCACTTACGTATCATATAAATGTTCTCCGAAATGCCTAATCATACTAATGCAATGCATATCAATAGATGTATTTATATGAATATGTTTTATGTCATGTATACTTATGAAATGCATTGTGAGTTAAGGATGTTATAGAGTGTGTCACCGTTAGATACAACTCTGTCTATTCAAATGCTTGATATTTATCTTTTGTATTTGTGATCAACTGAAATGATTGAACGGATGAAATACATTGGCTATGCATTTATTCCTATTGATTTTTGTTCATTGCATTTCAATTCTCTTTACTTTAATTTATTGTTTTTGTCTGTTTTCATATTTAATCTTTGTTCACTATATTTTTTGTTTATATTTTTTTTTGTTTTCTTGTTTTCAACAAGTAAATAAAATTTACCAATCTTTATGGATCGATCTTGTTCACTACTATACACAAATCTTTTCTGAATATGTTAATTATATTTTAGTGGGTTTGGCACCCTATCACAAAGGCTCACTTGTAAGGAACTCCATTAACTATTCTGAACCTTATTCCTCGAACTTTCACTTTCTTCACCTCACTAAGGTCGATGGGTAATTCCCCAGTCATCAATTATCTATTTTTATTGGAGGTCTCCAATAATTCGCTTCATGTCCAATAGCTAACACCTCTTTTTCTTCAACGATAGTCCAAGAGAGAACTTTAACCTTCACCATCCTAACTCTCTCTTCTCTAAAGGAAGCTAGCTTCAACAATGCATCAACATGATTGTTTTTGGACCTATTGATTTGAACTAATTCAAATTTCTCAAATTATCTGCCAGTACTCGTACTTTCTTCAATTATTGAGCCATAACCGACTCTTTCACTTCATACTCACCTTGAAATTGTTGCACGACTAGCTGCAATCACTATGGGCGATTAACTTGTCAACTTATTATTCCATTACCAATCTCATTCTTGTGATGAACGCTTCATATTAAGCTATATTTTTAGAGCTTGAAAAGGAGAATCGCAATGGGTATTCAAGTATGTCTCCTTGAGGCAAGATCAAAACAACTCCAGCTCCATTCCCTTGAGAGCTAGAAGTTCCATCCACAAATAACTTCCAATCTTCCATCTTGATTTCCTCTTCGGAAACGTCAAATGTGTATTCCACAATGAAATCTACCAAAACTTGCCCTTTGATAGCTTGATGTTGCTCCAAGTGAATATCAAATTGACTTAGTTCCACTGCTCAGTTGATGAGCCTTCCCAAGTACTCTGGCTCTTTGAAGATTTGTCGAAGTGGTTGATTGGCCAAGACTTTAATCGTGTGAGCTTGAAAGTAAGTTCTCAATTTTCTCGAGGTCATTACCAATGTTAGAGCCACTTTTTTTTAATTATTACATAAATGGAAGTATTATTTCAGTGCTAAAAAATATGCATAAAACACTACTCATTTCTGCAACTTTGGATCCCAATTAGACCCTTAAAAACTCATCAACTGATCCATTTATATATTTAAAGCATGAAAGTTTCAAATTTTCAGTTTTACAAGAAGATATTAATGAAGGTCTGCAATTTTTTAAAATGCACTCTCTTGTGTGCTTTAAACCTTCATTGCATTCATATAAGGCTTAGAGCATTCAAAGATTGTTCAATATACATTTCATTCGAATATATATAGAGTGGATAATAGATTCTACCATCTACTTATAAACTAACTAGCTAAAAGCTACTGCCATACCAATGCATAATATTCTACAAGGTAACAAAACTTGACAAAACTATAAGTTCCATTTCTTGTTTCAATTTCCATTCTCGCAAAAATCGTCGTCTGAGTTTCAGGTTCAAGTCTAGCCGAATTGAACACACTAGATTGACATTCTTTTCTCACCATAGTCAATGCTATTGACATATTCCTATTCCATTCTCTTTCTCTATATAGTTTTTCATCAAGGGAATTGATAAACCATGTGTATCCAGCACCAAATGGACCATCGATCCACCTGAAAAAATTGCAGCCTCCTCCGTGCATACATTTGAGAGTACAAAATTAGTCCAAATATGAACAAAAAGCAAGTTTTAAACACATGTAGCATTAAGCAAAACAATTCCCCAAAAAACTCATGAGAAACTTATTCCATAAAAACTTAAACCTAATGACAACCTTTCTTCAATTTATTTCAATACACCATAAAACCTAGAGTTCAAATTTCTAACACTGACTTGTGGATTTCAGAGCAAATTATCAGTGCAATTACAGTTATAAGTTTCTAGCACCGAAACCGGAACCGGAACAAGAACTGCCAAAAAATTTGTTTGATTTGGATTCAACCCATTTAAAAACCATAAAACCAGCTATTCGAATGGACTAGTTGACCACCGGTTCAACAAAAAAGAACCGTTGGGCTTTCAATGTTGGTTTAATGCAACAAAAAAAAGGACTATTGCCTTTTTTAAAAATTTTGTTCCTTTTATTTCCATTTTTTAAATTTAATTACTTGTATTGTTTACTTCAAATATATTTTAATTAAACTATTACTTATATGTTTTTGAATTTTCACTTGTATTTTTTTATTTAGAATTGAGTAGGCAATTTTCATATTTACATTTATAGTATTAATATTATTTATTAATTTATATTTTAAAAACCGTTTGAACCATCAAATAAGAATCATGAACCAAACCGTTCAAACCAAAACCGTCCAAAATCGGTCGTGGACGGTTCGGATTCGGTTCAATCATTTGCTTGGACCGGAAGCGCCGGTTCATGCATGTCTAGTTTTGACACGCCGGTACCGAGCCAAACCCAGTCTTCGGGCAGACCTGTCGGTGATCCGATGCCATGGCGGTAATTGTAGAAGGTTCAAACCCCACCCCCCAGTTAGCGTCTTAGCTCAACACATTTTCGTTAATTTCACTAGGTTTATCGACGAATCTGGTTTTTTAGACTAGTTAACATTTTGGAAATGAAGAAATCGTCGAAACAAGAAGCTGCAATAGCAAAGAAAAACAGAGGCGGCGATAGTGGTGGACGCATTCGCACACTCCATCAACGCCTTTGTCACGCTTTAAGTCTCGGTACCAGGTATTCAGAACTTGCTCATCTTCCGTAACAAAATTCACGAGAAAAAGAAATAATTTGTACACGGTTTTTCTTTCACTTAGTTGTCCTCATTTCTTTATGAATTTGAGAATTTTGGATCAATTTGAACGTCTTCACAGTTCAGCAATTTAGTATGATCAAATTGTTGTAACAGTAGAAATTGAATGATAGTTGTCTCTGGAATCATGTGGTTTTCTACTATAGTTATTGTTGTTCATATATGTACATGTATATAAATTTGTAAGAAGGTGAATTATATGTGTGATGAGCTAGGCATCTTTTGAAGTGGCATTTACATTGCAGATTTTATGCTGACGAGAAAAATTGCAGATTTTATGATGTAGAGAAGTGGAGATGGAAGTCGGTCGATATTGAAACGCAGAAGAGCGTAGTTCGTGCAATTGCATCCTTTCTTGATTCTGCTTCAGAAGGCAGTCTTCATCACCCTCTTTTGAAGGTATTCATGTCTTCCTTTCAAAAAAATATGTAATCAAAGTCACTTATTATTTGACCTAATTGAGATGGTGAATAGTTTTATACTTGAAAATCGTTAAAGATTTAAATACTGATATGTATTGTCTCACACGACTGGCTAATGCGGGTTGCAATTGCTTGTGTAAAATGCAAGCAAAAGTTATAACTAGTGGCGTACTAAATTGTTTTGAAATGTGGGATTTCTTTTTACCTCATAGTTTCATGAAAAAGTTGGCAAGATTTAATGTGAATTTTTCTACATATGCATGTGTATTTAATGAAAATGTACCGGGGACTCCTTTTATTTCTTTTATACATGCTCTCGTGCTGATGATCAATTACAATTTGTGCAATTTTTTTTTTTATTTCCTGAAATTCTCTGCTTTGGTCCATTCATGATTTTATCCTTGAATTTACCCATTAGAAACAACTCTTTAGGAGAATGCTGTTTTGCTTTTGAGAACGTGATGTGACAATAAATGTTAGTGATTGTCTGATTGACCCAGCTATGCCTTGTGTGCTTAGGAAATATAATTTTAGCTTGGCTGATTCTGGATTTTACTGCTATGTGAATGTCTATTGGATTCCATGTGTATTATTGATGGCTGGTTAACGTTATTGATGTTGATATTCATAAGTTTATTGTTGTACCAATGTGCCTTTAATATCAGGAGTCAATTTCTGACATAGTTGCGGCACTAGCATGGATCCTTCAGCAGCAAATGTGGTATTAAAGCTTATTGCAATCATACCCAATGCAATTCTTCAGTCTCATTTATTAGATCTCGTTCATCCATTGATGTCATTGTTATCTTCTCAACAATTTGAAGTATCTGTCTCATGTGCCACTGCTTTGAATACAATATTTCTGAATTTGAGTGTGAAAAACGAGGACAAAGTCTGGGACATACTGAATGAAACAAAAGCTGTTTATCAACTTACTAGCAGCATACAGGATTTTCCTAGTGGTTTTATGCCAGTTGAATATTTCCAAGAAATGTCTTCTCTCTTGAGTCCATACTCCATAGATGGCCTTCATCACGATATCCTGTCTGGAATGATGCTAAAATTTTTGAAGTTTTGGAAGCTATGTGTGCAAAGCCTGATCGTTCTGTTAATGTCACTGTCCCAATCCTAAAGCTGTACTTTGGCATAGGTATATTTACTAGAAACTAGTTTGTTGCTTTATTTGTTTAACATATTTTAGTGTGAAATTGGGAATGATATGGTTTTGTTTTCATGACAGCTCTTTGTGGCAGTGGGGCTAAGAAGTTTCTAGAGGGTGGAGAAGCTTTTCTGCATTTCATGGTTATGTGCATGGGCAAATCCCAGCCTCTGTATATGAGGATAGAGGGATTCAAACTTGCCCAGTGTTTATTGGTAAATAATTGTAATTGTTTCTTTGACAAGTGTGTTACTGAGACACATTAACTATATGGGTTATTGTCTCTATGGTCAGACAAATGAACAAGGATGCTCAAAAGTGATGTGTTTGATCCGTGGGCCAATTGTTAAAGCTATAGTTGATGGGATGAGTGGATGGACCTTGCAATCAGGAAAACTTCCCAATGATCAGTTGTCTTTTTTAGTTGAAGCTTGTTGTTTGGCACTACTAGTTCGGTGGAGAGGGAAGCATCAAAAATTCTTTTTGAAGCATGGTATTGACAAGGTCCTAAATCTGATTCTTGACAATTTTGATGACCAATTGTTTCAACATATCTTTTCACTGGAAGAACAAATATCAAAAGCTCAGGAAGGTCTTAAGGCCAATTTTCTTCTTGTTGTGAGGTCATACGTCTGGGATATACTTGGATGGCTTGCAGCAAACTGTCATGAAGATTTCAACCCTAAAGTCAATGGCCATGATCATTCTTTTAAAATTCTTATCATTTGTGCATGGTAATCTCCAATTACGTCATAATTCTGCCATGTATTTTTGTCTTAATAGCATTTTTTATTTTCTTTGAGAACACTGAATATTACACTTTCTCTAGTAACCAGTATTTTTCTTTTCTTAGTTTAGATGTCTAATACTTCTCATATTTTACTAGCTTATCCTTTGCCGATTCAGTTAAAAAGGCCGGCTGATATATCAGCATGATGTTGCTGATTCCTTCAGAAGTGAATCAGTATCAAGAGCTGTTCTACTGATGATTTATTCTCCCTGCAAATGCATTTCGTCGGAAGCCATCTCTGTCTGAAATTCTAAAGTCAAGGAGCAATGTGTACCCAAAACATTTGTTACGTAAGCTGAATGTTATGTCTTACAAGGATTTCACTGAATTACCTAATGTTTGTCAAATTGGTGCAGACATGGTTGCTTTGACCTGTTATATTGGTTTGCCTCAGTTTCAAAGTTCCATCATTGAAAGTGGAGGAATAAATACTTTACTGGCCCTTATAAGATGGTGCTTTAGCTGCAAGCTCATCTGGATCGGCTGCACTTTGCTCCTCATCTATATAACACATTTAGTGAGAGGAGATGTTGCTGGGTATTTAAAGAATGGGAAGGTGACGACCTATTTTTATTTTATGGAATCTGGGGACTAGCAGAGTTGCTGCACTCGGGGGCTGTTGATAATCATGACTTATTTGCTGATATGGCGGACTATAATGAAACTAAGTTTGTTAGCTCACTCCAGGAGATCTGTCTTGGTGCTTCTGCAAATGGACTGAAGTGGTATTCTTCATACCTTTTGTGCTACTTTGGGTTTTATGGCTTTCCGTCTAAAATGGGGAAGCATATTTGGATAGCATTTAATGACACTGAATACAAAGACATGAAACTCATTCTTGCAAATGGGGGCTATGTGAGTGTACATGGCGTTATTCTTGCAACTCGATGCCCATCATTGCTGCCGCTCAAAGATTCAGCTCATAACGAGAAAATATCTTATTGTCATCCAATAAGACATGATTAATGAAGCAAGGTGATAATTTTTTGAAAGAAATTCGTTTATCTTCACACGTTGACAAGGAGGCATTAATCAAAGTTTTGGAATTTGTCTACTTGGGATATCTATGTGCTGGACAAGAAATTGTGAGGAAATTAAAAACTCTTGCTAAACATTGTGGTTTGCAATCTCTTTTAACAATGTTATCTAGGAGACATCCACAGTGGGGCACTGCATTTCCCATCTATGATCTTACAGTTGCTTTATCTCCAGTTGGGCATTCTTTTTCGTACGGTTTGCTTCTTGATTTTCATCCAACTACATTTTTTATGTGCTACATATCTGATTTCTCATTGTTATGCTTTTATCTTCTTGAAAACGGTTCTATGCATGATAGTTTTCAAACCTTCAGTTGCAGAAGCATTCATTGGTCTGTTGTACTATGTGTATATGGTTTCTTTTTCATTTTCCCCCTGAAATACTTTATAACCAACCATATTCTTATATATCAATAATGGAAGCACTTGCTTGTATATTCAAATTATTTATCATAGTTGTTCAAGTATATACTGTTGTTCGCTTTCTTTTATGCTCAAGATCTCTGGGGACAAAGGATACTATTTTGTTTTTATTTTCAGTATTTCCATGCTTGCTTTATTGCATAGTAGCTTCCTGGTGTGTATTTAGAGTATTTTACATGATACTGTTTGGATGGAGGTGACAGTGAGGGGATGATGGGCAGTTTTATTCTGGATGTAGGAAGCATTGTTAAACTGTTTCGGAACTGCATGTATGAATCGGTTAGCGAATAAATCTTTATTTCTTGCTAACAGTGTTTGACCACTAAGGGAGAACGATTGGCTTAGTTTTAATCCATATGAGTTGATGGACAATATAGTTAACTATGGTTGCAAATCTTTCTTTACATTTGGCTTAAGATCTTAATGTTATTTTGACATAAGTGTTCTTTCACTATTTGTGTGACTTTAATCATTGATATAGTAATAAAATGTTAGTGGTGTTTTGAGCAAGCAAATTTAAGAATATCTTCACATGCCCCGGCTTGATTAGTTGAGCAGTAGATTAGGTTGATAGTTGATGACGGATTGTGAGGTATTTTTGTCCAGTATGTTGGATATGCAAAACAGCAACAGATTATGAAAAATTTGTTCAATGAATATATTATATGCTGGATTATTCTTCTTATTTAAAAAGCCAATAATTTCTCTTGGATGAGTTTTTTTTTTGGGCTATCAAGGGTGTCGACCATCAAATATTTTCAAGTCTTAGTTTCTCTTTACTTAATTTTCTATGGATAGAATTGTCCATCAAGCATTAAAGGATCATTTTATTGGGGGCAAGTATGTTATTTGGGTGCAATTGGTTTTTTTTTTGGTGGAGTGAGAAGCATGACTTTATGGCACGAGGGCTGTTAAAATGTTTTGCAGTTATATGCTACATTGGGAGTATGTATATCGTCAATACATAAAAGTAACTGTTTTGATTTGCTCCTCTTAGGGATATTATCTTGGAGGCTGGAGCAACTAAATCCAGTGAATTTTTAAACTGGAAGTGCCTTGCTTGCCCTTTATCCATGCCACATATTCATGCTCACAAAGTTGTATTGACATCAAGTAGTGATTATTTGAGGGCCATGTTTCAATCAGGTATGCAGGAGAGGTAATTAAACAAGCACTCTTGAATATATGCATAGCTACAATATTTTAGGTTGATTTTTTTTTTTTTACAAGGAATATGTTAGGTTGATCGATTTAAGAATGTGCTAGTTAGTGTACTCTGTGGTTATATATATATAGATACACGTGAGAATTGTTTGCGTAAGGTTTGTAGTAGTTTTTCTCTTGGTACATGTACTTTCTTTGAGTTCGTGTTTTAGATTTTCATGTATTAATAATTAGTATATTTGTTTGTTTGTTTGTTTTTACTATATTATTAAAACTCAAGTGTTTAAACAAGTTAAAAAATATATGTTTGTCTTGAATTATCTCGTTGAATCTAGTTAATATAAATGGGCTAAACAGGTTTTGGTTTATAACTCAGCTTCAATGTGGTCCAACATGAACATTCTCACCTCTTCTGCACCCTGTAACATCGATTAATGGTATGAATTGAATCCAACCACTAGGTTACTAATCAATGGACAACTTAATAGATTAGTGTCAAAATGTTTACTAGAAGATTCACCAGCAAAATTTGTTTCCATAATGGTGGTTTGGAAGAAGAATGTTAGTTCAGTAAAAGTTCTATTTGATTTTTCCTAGAAACTTAAGTTGTCTTTACACACTCTGTTGCAATGCATCTTAAGCTTGTGGTTGTCATAGTTAACGGAAGAGAAAAGTGAATAAACGTATGTGTTTGATCTTGGTGGAACAAATGTATCAGAAGATGAGACTTGTACTATATAAAATGACCAGACTCATAAATCATTTCAACTGCAAATTCCTTGAATTGGAGCATATGCTTACGATAAAAGGTTAAGACTCGATTTAATCATTCTCACCTATTTAAATGGGGACAGGACTGGTCACCGGACCCTAAACGTATGATGTCTAGACTGCTATTACCTTCATTTATTCAGAGACTAATTCTATGTGATTTTTTTTTTCTGTATACAAATTTTAGGTCTTGTACTATTCCTGTATTAACTTTAAATACCTTTCTTTTGTGGATCTTGTATTTTCTCTTTTTATGTGTCACTCATTCTTGCCAATATTATTTATGCTCAGCAATTCCCAAATTGTTAAAGTGCCTGTTAGCTGGGAGGCAATGAGTAAACTAGTGCGCTGGTTCTATACAAGCGAGCTTCCTGATCCACCGTCAGGATGTTTGTGAAACAATATGGACAGCGACCAAAAGGTCGAATTGCTGCAACCCTACCTGGAAATTCTCTGGCTTTCTGAATTATGGCTTCTGGACGACTTTCAGGATATCTCTTACAGAATCATTGTAAATAGTTTGGATTCTTCCAGACAGTTGTCTATCAAAATAATTAAAATTTGCATTGAAACCCTGGATGAGAGTGTGGTTGATATAATCCGAGCTGCTTCTGTTCAGCTTTCTCAAGAAGACTTGCACAGCCATTCAAATTGATCTATTTTTGCACAGCATTGCTAGAACAAGAGATACAAATGTCGGATCATCAGATGGTGGATATTATGACAACTGAAATTGTGATTGAAGCTGGCATGTGAATTGCTCTTCCCGATGATACAGTCAAGTAGTATTGGAGCTATTCTTTCATCAGTGTAGTTCATGTTCTAAGAGAATTGCTTCAGCTGTGCCACTTGATGTTTCCTGTTAGAACATAAAGAAGCTTCCTGATTGATTCATGTAGTAAAGAATTTTATTTTGGGAAGCTAGGACACGTGTTCTGTGAGTGACTACCCAGCAAAATTGACTGCTTTTGCAGAAGGGTTAGTTTTCCAGGAAATGACAATAGATTAGAAATTTCAAAAGCATCCATTTTTACCAGTTCATGCTCCTTTGATTGATTCCTTTGACCAATACCAGCCAAATCTTCCTTGATGATTGGCATTACGATCACAGGATTCAGATGATTAGGTAATAAAACACTTTGCAAGTGCTAAATTTGAGCATAATTACACATTCATCACGACAAAAAATGAGAAACCAAAACAGAAGATGCCATAAACTTCCTATCGCCATATGGAAGAAGGAAATTCAATGGGAAAAACATCAAGTCTATGCAAAAAAGTAATCATCAATTCATTTGACAATGTAAACTACAGCGAGATCTTCACAATCTCAAAACAAATAACATGAGAAGGTACAAGGACCCATCAGTATGCAGAAGGGGAATTTGAAAGCCGAAGGCACTCACTTTGGCATCTACGAAGACAGACATCGTTCCAGTTGGGCACTTGATGCTGGTTAACACAGACAGTTCTTGCACAGGCATCAGCACAGGCATCAAGCTCAGAAACGCCACAAACTGTCATACAAGTATCAACAAAGGGATCTTTGGATAATGCACCTACTTTCTTTAGCATTCTCTTTGAGGTGCATACCCTCTCGCAAACAAAAATTTCGTCTGAGCTTCTTTCACGTCCTCTTGCGCTCTTTAGCCTCTGCTCTTCAACTCTCTTCTTTTTAATCCTCAGTGCTTGCCCAGCAATTATAGCTGGTATTGCTGCACCCAACAGAGACCACCATGGGTCCACCATAACTGTTGAAGACACAAATTGTTGACTCCAATTATAACAAGAAGAATAACAAGCTAGCACTCAGTTATTGAAAGAGGGACAAATTTAGAAATAACAAATTTAATTTAGTGAAAGCTCATAAAATTTAATAAAGGCAACTTGAAGCCCCCAGAACTAGATTACATATTGATATAGCTCTGCTTATAGAAAAGAAAATGTACACTAAAGTTTGAGACAAATGAGCGGTCCTCTCAATGTAAAGCTTTTTTTTTTGCGTCACTAAAACAGCAGATAACACAAAATTCAGTTCGCTGATGACCCAGGAAAACATAAGAAAATGAAAAACATATGTACAACTCTAGCCTTTTAAACTCCCTATCCAAGTATCCATTATATTACATCAAAACAAAAACGTTTGTGTTAAATTGTGCAATTCCTTACATATTAAGTTCAAGCACATGCTAAACAAAGAAAAGAAAATAGATATCAAGTAACCTAAGGAGATGGCTCTACAATAGAGTTGAATGGATACTCGTCATTAAACAAATTAGCATCAACTCTTGATCCAAAGTTTGTGTCAACTCGAGTAATTCAGTAACTTAATTTAATTTGATAAATTAAGCATGTACAAATAGCAGAAATCTTTGTATAATCCAACATGCTAAAAAAAGTTTAAGAAAAGGAATGATAACCCATCTGTGATTTGTCTCTGGTAACAGCAGCAACTATCACAACTCTAGCTAATAACAAGAATACAATATCAAATTCATTTTACAATCAACTAAAAGGAAATACCCACTACTTAAAAGATGATTCACCAAGAAGCATCTTCTAATTCTCTGCAATAACTAACCCTTTAATTGATAGTTCTAAAACCCAATTTAGTGGACAGCCTGGAAACAACAAATATTGTGTCCAATTAATTTATGATTCGACTGTTCAGTAGGAAAATGAAAATTTTGTGCAACAAATCAACTTGTTTCTGTCATGATTTTGCAAACATAAAACCAACTAAATATTTCTCCAACTGAACCGCGAATCATGCATTTTCTATAGACAAAAAGAAGCCAAAACACACAAAAGAGAGAGAGAGAGAGAGAGAGAGAGAAGATGTGTCACCGGTGGCGGACGGCTGCCGTTATAGTCGCTGAAGAGAAGAGGTGTCACCGGTGGCGGACGACGTGCAGCAGCCCGCGGCAATGCTAGGGAGGAAGAAGAGGTCACCGGTTGTGAGGAGGGGGAGAGAGAGCGAGAGAGGACAGACGAAGGAAGAGAGACTAGCGAGTTTGACAGACAAGAATTTTTAGGGTTTATTTAGTAATTAAAAATTTAAAATTAATGTTAACCGGGTTTTACCTAACCGGCGGGTCACCGGGAGAAAAATTAAACAGCCCGGCTCTCCGGGTCTATACCGGGTCGGTGCATTTATTGAAGGAAACTCAGACGGGTTTGGTGACAGGCTCGACTGGGCGGTCTGAGTTTCAAAACACTTGTTGGAATGGGTTATGAAAGGGTTACGGAGAGTTAGTTTTTATGTTGCTGACAGGAACACGAAACTGAACAAACAATCATATATATATATATATATATATATGACAAGTCGAAAATGCGGTATTGTGGCCGTATCAAATGCTATGCAATGCAAATGCGTGCTCGGACTCTCAAAAGATCCCCAAAAATATATTTCGAATGATATCCTATCATTCTTAATTCATAATTCAAAATCTACGTAAAATTATAGTTTGGTCTCGGTCAATGTAAAATTACGTTTTAGTCTCTGAGACTTAAAAAATTATAACTTAGTCCCTAAAATATTTAGGTTTTATTAATTAGTCCTTAAAGTATTTAAAATTTATTTTAAATCCTCAACTTTGCTAAAATTACAATTTTCGCTAAAACTTTCTTGAAATTACAAAAATATCTTTTTCCTTTTCAAAATTATAAATCTGAGCCCCTTGTAAAATATCAAGTCAGTCCCCAAATAAAATTTTTACATTTATGGACAACTTCAGTTTTGGTCCCTTTCCTTTAAAAAGACACCATATGGTCCTTAAGTAAATTAAACCCAAATATACTCATTTTTCTCCAATCAAAACATGTTCCCTTTTGTCTCCCAACATCCCAGAAACATGAAATCATATCCCACTCCTTCCAAAATTTCAAAACTCAACAAAACAGTTCATAAATATGTTTTGCACTAACCATTCTTCACAAAATTTCTTTCACCCGATTCACCTTCAACCTCTCCTATTTTCCCACTAAAATCCAACCAAAATATTCTCTAAAACACGCCCAAGAATCATGCCAAATTAAACCCACATCCATGAAATGAAAACATATAAACAGAAATAAATCTAAAAAACATAAAGGCAAAAATGGACTAAAGAGAGAAGGTGTATTCTCACCTTGATTCAATGGAGAAAAAGGCTCATACACGAAGACACATCTGAAGAGGAGATGCAGGAGAGGATAATGAAACAAAAACGAAGGAAAATGGTTGAGTGTGTACAGAGAAAAGTTGTGCGAAAGTATGGAAGAAATCAGAGTTGGTGAAAGTCATGGGCTGCTGTTAACTTTGGTGGCACGATGAAACGTCATCGTTTTGGGAGAAATTCAGTTGCGCATGACATGGACGAAATACAGAGCTTCTCGACGACAACTCTACTGATCAAAACGGCGTGTCATTTTTGTTTGCTTGGATGAACAGTGAACGCAGACGACAAAGACACACGCCGAACGACAACTTTCCTAGCCCAAACGACTTGTAGCATTTTTTCCACACCGCAAACGACATGTCACTTATCCTTTCATTAATTCCGATTTTAATTTTGATTTTTTAACAATTTCCACTTATTTAATCATTCTAATCACTTCAATAATTTTATTAATTACCCAATTAATATTTAAAACACAAATTTTTATTTTCCAATATTAAAAATTATTTTTTAAATTAATTAGAAAATAACCCAAAATTAATTGAAAAAATATCAAATATTACATATTTTCCCCCTCAAAAAGAATTCGTCATCGAATTCTGAAAAAAAAAATCAAATTTAAGATCAACCCTAGATCTCCCAAAACAAACCCAAATAAGAATCTCGACTTGCGCAACGAGCACTCGGGGAACGTGCAACATGCACATATGCAAAGTATACAGAGACAAAAACAGTGATGCAAAGGCAGAAACAATGATGCAGAGGCTTTTGAATCAGCTAAGCCAAATCTGTGCAGATATCCTCACCGCATCTCATTCTCGGTCTAACTCAAACATGCATATATGCAAAACATGGTACATCATATGCGATCAACCGATGCAGAAAGTGCAGTTAACTGCAAGTGCAGAGACAAAATGCAAATGTAAGGTGTGAAGACCAAAACCAATAGACACTGACCTAAAGTCAATAGAATCAAATAAGTGTGGATAGCTATCCATCGACCTAACAAAATGGTGCTACCGAGAAACACCAAAAAACATTCACACAGAATGGGATGAATCTAGAGATGCCATAACATACAAAACATAAGGCATCAAAGAAAAATGCCAACAGTTCAACGAATCAGATGCCAGAGAGTACAAACTCAATACTTTTCCAAAGATCAAATATAGATGGTTTTGACACTTGACCCAATAACATAGCAGAACAAAAGCAAATTAAACTTTAAGTCAGACTGCAAAAGATAAGTCATGGCAAAGACATCTGGTTTTGACACAAAAAATAGGCCCACTCGATCTGCAGTCACTGAGGTCAAGGGAAAGTGGAACAAGTCCAGATGTCACTAACAAAGATAGCATAAGCACTCCAGAAGTGATCCGCTAATGCAAAGTTCCCAAAATCTAATCATATCAGTTCAAATTTATCCATTATTCCATATACTCCCAAACAATCGATGCTTGAAATCTAAATTTCAAACCTGAGTTCTTAAACTCGATCATATCCCAGATTCTTAACCCACAATCAGGGAAACCACTTATTACTTTCACATTCTTTTGCGAAGAACAATATCAAATCCATAAAGCCAAGTCTCTTTAACAAGGATCACCCAAATTGAATCACAATCTCAAATTTGATTTATCTAAAATCGAAGGACACCAAAGATGATACCACATTTGCCTCTAACAGTGATAACAAATCATATCATAAGTAACCCAAAGTGTACATCGTCCATATCCGATTATCATAATCCAAATCAAGTCCAACTCGTGAGTCAGTCTGCATACTCACGATCGACCTCAAATCATATCACAAATCGTGGTTACTTACCACATAAGTCAAACTGTAAATCGACTCCCCAAGTCTTATTCATATCTCTTCTATTATCATAGTTGTTTATCCTCAATAAGCTTATCGTTTACAGAAATGGTCATACCAATGATCGTAAGAAATCATCAAATGGTTTAAGGAAACCAAAGAAGTCATGACATAACTTCGTCACCAAATCAATAGTTACATATCTCTTTAATCCTTACTATAGATACTTGTCTCTGAAGTTAAGGAATCACCAAATGATTTTATCGCAAAATCATTAATGGAATAATACTATCACCATTAAGTTGTCTCACTAATCCATCTAGATAATCCTCCAATTATCATATACTGAATATCCTAAAAGTTAATAGGATCAAAACATCAGTCTCAAATTTATTCCTTAATCAAACCGATCGTTTTCCAAACAAAATTATTAAATCCCTTCTCATATCGACAATAAATTCTTAAATGGCTCCATTAACCATAGTTTTAGTATTTCAAAGCCTTAAGTATTCGAAGTACTGTTTCACTCCAATAACACCAAACACTACAAATGTCACAAAAACTAATTTCGGATCTTAACAAACCCGACTCCAATAAACCACAAAATTATCTCATAAACTTATTATCAATTATATTGGCGGACTAACGCACTATTTCCACAATGTAACATACTTAGCAACATCATTAAGCTCCTCCGCGCTTAACGGTATCATTGTACCATTTAATTTCCTTATATCGAACCTCGAATCAATATCGCAAAATATTTTCAATAACAGATCAAATATTAGTATCTTATTTCTCAAATTCCCCAAATACCAAAATCCGAAAATACCATAATTTTGGTCTCACATAGCATGAATTATTCGTTAACGCGACATATCAAATCTTAATCAGCTTTATTAATTATTACTACGCAATAATGAATCAGATGTTCCCTCAAGTTTCTCAAATTCTCAAGAATACAAATAAGTCGAACGCAACAATAATTCGATTCCATACCAGTGTGAACTCCTTGTTCACTTAACATAACAAATTTCACGGTTTCGCTAAAGTAACCTCAAATCGCCTCATGCAGCCTCAATTTCAAATATACTAATCCCAAATCAATTTAGAGAATCACCACTTCTCAAATTACAAATCAATAATTATCCTCCTCAGGGAATAAGGAATCATAGAACAAATTTACTGGATGAATCTCCTCTAACAAGAGTGCTACCGACTTAGAGTATCTCACGAAGATTAGTGTACAAGAAAAATGTGACACCAAAAGTAAATAGGAATCAATGGCATATGAAAAAAAGTTCAGATGACTATGCGAATCCTTCAGACCCGCTACAAAGTGCACTATAAAAAATCTGTCTACGGGACACGTTGAGACGGTGGTAAATAAGGTGATGTCTCAACCTCTCAATAACTATGAGAATCCCTTAGGTCAGCTACAAGATGACCAGGGACAACAAAGTTGACAACTCCGAATGTGAATCCATAACCATGAATGCAACTGACAAACAGAATGCATATGCAAAATCAAAATGTCGACCACTGCCATATTACCATGATAACAATCGGAAGAATATTCAGAGGCGAATCAAACAGACACAATCAAAGATACCTATGCTCCACAACCGACTTAAACAATACAAAACCTAATGCTCTGATACCACCTTTGTCACGACCCATAGCTGGCCATGACCGGCGTACGAGATGGAACGTCTGTGAAAGCC
Organism: Flueggea neowawraea; assembly: GCA_948243855.1. Taxonomy (NCBI): domain Eukaryota; kingdom Viridiplantae; phylum Streptophyta; class Magnoliopsida; order Malpighiales; family Phyllanthaceae; genus Flueggea; species Flueggea neowawraea. The sequence continues at coordinate 17,777 of CAODLS011233930.1, forward strand.
CGACCCATCTCGCACAAGCCTAAAAAACATAACCAAACCATAATATTGAAAACGATACCGAAATCATTTTTGATAAGTAGTAAGTAGAAATCCAAATATTGTTTGAAACATAAGTTTAAACAATAATAACAATATATCTAATAAATAATAAATCTTGATTAAATACCAAATAAGTTTCCAAAACATATACCCACAATCTAACCGGTTTGGAGCTACTAACAAAATAAATAACTGGGTCCGAACAAAAAGGCACTGACTGCAACTGCAAAATGCCTCACCAGGTGTTGAGTGTTGATAAGTCACA
>CAODLS011233999.1:0-10658 GCA_948243855.1 Flueggea neowawraea
AAAATTTTCAAAATAGTCCTCAAAGTATTCTGGAACTAACAACTAGTTTTTTCAAGTAGACAGAATTCCCAAATTAGTCCCTGAACTCTCAAAAATTGCGAAACAGTCTCTAACTCGTAAAATTACAAGTCAGTCCCCAAAATTTTCTAAAATTACAAATTTAAAGCTCAACTTTCTAAAAATTACAAATCTGTGAACAAACGTCTCAGAAATTATAAAACTGTCTAAACAAAAAGTTATATTCTCAAAATACCGAAATCTCGATTCAATCGATAAAAATCGAAACCAATCACCAACATTGACTCTAATCAACCCCTTAAACATGAATCTAACATAAATTTCATCAAAACAACAACATAATTGTCTAAAATTGTTCAAACCCGAATTAACCCTAACCCATTTCCAAACAACATCAAATTTCGTTCTCCCACACTCAATCTATGTTCCTTTAGTCTCAATCCATCATAAACAATCAATATCTAGGCCCCAAATCAACAGAAACCAATAGAATTCGAATCCACAGTCAAAACCGTCACTTTTTCTTCCAATACAACAAAATGCAAATCAATGCATAAAGTGAAGAAAGAAACGAGTTAGAAGCTTTATCTTACCTCATGGAAACAAAAGGAAGTGATGAGAAGCAATGGGTGATGAAGAGGAAGCGTTTTGAGAGTTAAAATGGCAGAGAAGAGGAGTAAATGATGAAGGAAGTACGGTTGGGTTATTTAAGAACCCGAACGCATAAAATGCACTGATTCACTCGAAAACAACACATTTTGGGCACGTCTACATGCATAGCAAGCCATATACGCACGTAGAACAGGTATTAATGTGCATAGATAACTCACAACATGCGTAGTCGACCTTCAGTAGTTCCTGGCTCAAACCGAGAAGATGATCAATGCATGCAGGAACTCAACAACGCACGTAGCATGTCTCCAACTTCTTCTACGCGGGCAAAACTCCCTCGTAAGGCATTTCCAACTTAGGTTCATCAATACCACCACTCTCAGGACCAACCAAGCACCAAAACTCACTAGAATAATGCACGAAATTCTCCAAACACTAACAACCACTACAAAATCAAACGGACTGTTATAGGAACCCAATCGAAACAGGCGGGATATTACAGCATACGTAGGAGAGCACACATTAGCATTTCCAATAGCTGCCTGAATCGGTTCCCAGAAGGTTTTAGCACTGTCATTGTGTTACATTTATGCAAATCCTCCACTTGATGCAACGAATAAAAAACAACCATCTCCACTGTAGCGACATTAGTCAGAGCATTCAGGTTCGATGTTTCTTGTTGTACTGGTGCAACCATAGTACTGAAAGATGCAACTGGTTTTCCTCGTATTTTTACTTGAACTACTTTTTCCTTTTCCATCAAAGCAGCTAAAAGAAAACATATTGTTTTCCCATAACTTGAGTGAGTAAGAATTTGATCATAGATCCAATCTATACATAATATTATCAACTATATTCAGAATTTATAAATAAAAACATCAAAATTTTAGATGAAATTTCTGTACAGAGTTGGTGACAAAATTTTTGGAACTAGTGCAAAAAGACAATCCTCTTTCATAAGAAAAACATCAAATTAGTGTTTTTTTCTTGATAAGTAACATAAAATTAAAGTTACCTCATGTTTTGATCCCTTGCCTAAGAGGGAAAATGGAGAAATTGTCTAGATATTATAGATTGGAGCTAATTTAGTCAACCTTTGATCACCTCATTCTTTAACTTGAGAATTTTTTATCAACCGATATGCATGTTTATTGTTATCCACTCCATACCCATAGATAATAACAGCATACCAATAAACCTTCCCTTTCTTTCCTCTAATTTTAGGACCTTTGTAATGTCCCTACAACCATATTATGAATGAAAAATTAAACAAGATTATTTTTGTCATGACCCATTTTAGGATGATGATCGGCGTACAAGGCGAACAGTCTATAGGAGCCCGGCTCGTCTCGTACAAGCCTCAAAGATCATAACATACTACCCAAAATGTTTAATTATTATTTAAAAACGTTTAACAAAAACATTATCGTTTAAAACATAAGTAGTAAAAATAAATACCATAAATCAAATGATCAATAAATCCGAAAGTATATCATGAGTATAAAATATCAAATACAAATGGCAAACCCGTAACCCTACAGCATCACGGTGCAGAGCTCTAGTAACACAAAAGAGGAGCCCGAACAAAAGGGCATCACTACCAAAAGACGCCTCACTGGTACTCAAGATGCGAAACGATTGCCGAAGTGAAAATCTATGAACCTGAGATATAGAAAATCAAGTAAACAGAGAAATAATGGGGGTCAGGGCCCAGTGAGGAATATAAATAAATATATAGCAAGATAAGTATATAAATAAATATATATAACGCTAATACATAGTAGCGCTCAAAATCAATTTCCAAAATGTTCGCAAGCAAAGCAAACATCAGGCAAAAAAACTTGTCAAATCAGTTTCAAACTCAAAACACATATCGTACATATGAGACTATATCAAAGGTGTGCATCTAGCACTAAACAAATGTGACGTGGACTCCACCATTGATCACTAGCAAATGATGTGTTGGATCAGAACACATGGCTACCGACATCCTTAGTAGCTGGGATTTCTAAAAGCATTGGTATACCAAAGGCTACTACCTGTAGCGCGGGTGCCCCATATCAAAAAACAAAACCAATTTATACTATTGCATAGTATAAAATCATATGCATGCAAAACATCATCAAAATAGAAAGCATATATATAATACATGTATATCATTTTCCAAAACAAAAAACTGATTATTAACACATAACCAATTTATTAGTTAAGCCAATCCTCGGATTAGTACAAATTCAAATATCATGTTCAGCATATCAAAAACCATAATAGAAGTTTCGAGATACAACCTATGTGTATGAAGCTGCTATTCACTCACCTAGAAATCCAAGCGCAAACGTCAGTCAAGCCTCATTCGTCGGTGGCTGGTCTCGCTGACAGGAACAGGAAGCTGAACAAACAAATATATATATCAACAGATATATCATAGACAAATTGAAATGCGGTACTGTGGCGGTACCAAATGCTATGCAATGCAAATGAATGATCAGACCCTCAAAAGATCCCAAAAGTCTAACTCGAATGATATTCTATCATTCATAAACCAAAATTCAAAATCTACGTAAAATTACAGTTTGGTCCTCGACCAGTGTAAAATTACATTCTAGTCCCCGAGACTTAACAAATTTATAAATAGTCCTCAAATATTCTACGATAGCTAACTAGCTTTTCCAAACAGTTAGAATCCTCAAAAGAGTCGTCGAACACTCAAAAATAGCGAATATGCAAAATTATAAAATTGGTCCCTCAAAACCTTGGTTCATTCGAGTAACCCAATGGGTTCACTCGAGTGACACCCCAACAGTGGCTTACTCGAGTAATGCCATGTTCTTAGCTTACTCGAGTAAGGCCCTTGCCCAGAATTCGCAGAATTCAACCAAACTCGACTTCACCCATAAAAATCGATAGCCAACACCCACATTGTCTACACACAACCTCCTAAGTATGGGTCTATACTAAAATCCATAAAACAACTCAAAATCATCACAAATCAACCAAAATACGAGTTGATGCAACCCATATGCTAACATGCTCGTTTTGTATGATTCCAAGCCTAATCTAAGGGTTTATAGACTCTAAAAGTTCCAATTTAACAACCCCAAAAGACCATTGTAACAGGAACAACCAATGTTTATAGACTCTCAAAGTTTCGATTAAACTGGTTATATGTTTAATCAGGATTACGTTTTGAACTGATATATATATATATATATATATATATATATATATATATCCTTTGATTTTGATGTTGTTATGCATGTCTTTGATTTTATACTATGCATTAGTATGCTTTGATTTTGATATGGGACTCCTCTGTTACAGGGGTAAAATGTGACCTTTGGTAAACCAATGCTTTGAGAAATTCCAAGGATATTGGTAGCCATGTGTTCTAATCCAACACATGATTTGCTAGTGATCAGTGGCGGAGTCCACATCACATTTGTTTAATGCCAGTTGCACACCTTTGATATGGTCCCATAAGTACGATATGTGTTTTGAATTTGAAACTGATTTCACAAGTTTTCGTGCTTGTTGTTTGCTTTGTTTGCGAACGTTTTGGAAACTGATTTTGAACGCTACTATGTATTAGTATGTATATATACATATTTATTTATATACTTATCCTACAATATCACATGTGGTAGATTTGAACGTTTTCAAAACAGTATTTGTGAGGCACTATGAGACATTCTAGAGTGTTATTCCTCAGTGGGCATTGACCCCTTTATTTCTTTGTCTATTTTGATCCCTATATCTCAAGTGCATAGATTTTGGCTTCGGCAACAGTTCCGCATCTTGAGTAACAGTGAGGCGTCTATTGGTTAGTGATGCCCTTTGGTTCTGGCTCTCCTTTTGTTTTTGTTACAGCTCCGCACTAGGATACTGTAGGGTTATAGTTTTTCCATTTGTATTTCATATTTTATACTCATGATATATTTTGGATATATTATTATTTGATTTATAGTATTTATATTTACTACTTATGTTTTAAATGATAAATGATTTTTTTAAACATTTTCAAATAATAATTAAATGTTTTGGGTAGTATGCTCTGATCTTTAAAGTTTATGTGAGACGGGTTGGGCTCTCATAGAAGGTTCTCCTCATACGCCAATATCGGCCCAGTTTTGGATCATGACAAAGGTGGTATCAAAGACCTAGGTTTCATAAGTGTAGGGTCACTGTGGAGCATACGTATCTTTAATCAAGTCAGTTTGATTTGCTTCTGTATACCCTTTGACCTTTGAGTTGGTACTGTGGCGAGCACTTGCATTGACATTGCATATACAATTTTGTTTGATTGAATGTAGATATGGATGGACACCAATGAGAGGTTGCGGTAGAGGTCGGGGTAGAGGTCGCAGTAGAGGCCACAGGAGGCCTAGACGTGTAACTGATGATGCCATCTCTCATTCTGTTGCTGATCAGTATGACCAGCATGATGCTTATAGTTTTCCAGAGGTCTCCGCACCTCAGCCTCAGTAGAAGCCACTGCCTGCAGCCCTGATAGATCTGCTTAAGCGATTCACCCAGGTTTTTTTGCGGGTGGAGACACTTTTGACCGGACAGGCTACCAGAGGTCAGCCAGTTCCGCTAGTGGTTGATCCACCAGTTGTTCCACCTCAGCCTGAGGCAGTTGCACCAACACATGTTATAGCTCCAACAACGCCATATTCAGACGTTGAGTCTCATCTCATCAAGTTCCTAAAGCTCGCTTTGCCTAGATTTGCTGGTGCGATGGGAGATGATCCCCATGATTTCACGTTCACGGTGGAGAGATGTTTTGATGTGATGCAGCTCACTGATGATGTTGTGAGGATCAGACTTACCACATTTCTATTGGATGGTTGAGCGGCTAGATGGTGACAGAGTATGGGATCAGGTAGGATTACCTTTTGGGATGAGTTTAAAATGAGCTCACTTTGTTTGTCATTCCCCGGAGTGTGAGGGATAAGAAGGCATGTTAGTTTAGTAAGTTTGAGCAAGAGTCGGGCATGTTAGTGACAGAGTATGTGGATCGGTTCAGGGAGTTGAGTCGGTATGCACCACCCGAGACAGGAGCGAGAAGGCTTTGGCAAGGAAGTTTCTGAATGGATTATTTCTCAGGATTAGCATAGTAGTGGGGACTCAGAACTTGCATACCGCATTGCAAATTGCAGAGAATGCGAGAGGTATAGAGTACCAAGATGAGAGATGTCCGAGGGAGCCCAAGAGGGCGAAGACAGATGGTACATCTAGAGGCCAGAAGAGCCGAGGAAAGAGTAGTCATCATGAGCGAAGGTCAAAGTTTCGGAGGGTTGCTTCCACCTTGCGAGACTTGTGGGAAGAGACACTCTAGGGTATGTAGCAGAGCGGCAGGTCTTTGTTTCCACCATAGACATTTGGGACACAAGGTTGATGATTATCCCGTGAAGCATGGCACAAGATCACACACAGTGCAGTCAGTGGTCGGAGGTATAGGCACCGCTAGCGCTAGAGCTGGCAGAGGTGTAGGTAGATGCGCCGCAGGTTCTTGGAGCCGTAGCTAGATTGGACAAGGTACAAGCTATGGACAGGCCGGTCAGAGCAGTTTTGCCACAGGGGGACAGACTCGTGTGTACTATTTGACCCGGCAGGAGGGACAGACCTCCAATGCTGCAGTGACTAGTACACTATCTATCTCTGGTTCTTCGGCTTATGTGTTATTTGATACTGGTGTATCACATTCTTTTGTCACGCCATGTTTTGTTGAGTATGCGAGTTTAGTGTTGCATCTGTTGGATAAATTATTGGAAGTGTCATCGCCTTTGGCAACAAGATTGTGACTGAATCATAGGTTAAGGGTTGCGTGTTTTCCATTGATGGCCACAAGCTGACAGCTAACCTAATCGTATTAGATGTTTGGGAGTTTGATTTCATACTCAGTATGGATTGGCTATTGACTTGGCACGCTACTCTAGATTGTTTTGCAAAGAGAGTATGCTTTTGACCGCCTAGTCAGACTGAGTTTTGTTATCAGGGTGAGCGCGATAGCATGGTACAGAGTTATGTATCATCTATTAGAGCATAAAAGATGATCCGCCGAGGATGTGAGACATATTTGGCCTTTGTGTTGGTTAAGTCGGAGAGACCAGAGTTGAGAGTTAGAGACGTACTAGTGGTTCGGGAGTTTTTTGATGTGTTTCCCGAGGAGTTACTAGGACTTCCACATGATCGGGAGATCGAGTTTGCTATAGAGTTGCAGTCTGGTACCAATCCGATATCGATTTCACCGTATCAGATGGCGCCAACAGAATTGAAGGAGTTAGAGACTTAGTTGAGAGAGTTGTTGGACAAGGGATTTGTTCGACCGAGCATTTCAAATTGGGTGCATCGGTTTTGTTTGTAAAGAAGAAGCATGGAAGCCTTCATATGTGCATCGATTACTGACAGTTGAACAAGGTAACGGTGAAGAACTGATATCCACTTCCGAGGATAGATGATATGTTTGACCAGGTGCACAGATTTTGGCTTCGGCAACCGTTCTGCATCTTGAGGACCAGTGAAGCATCTATTGGTTAGTGATGCCCTTTTGTCTGGGCTTTCCTTTTGTTTTTGTTAAAGCTCCGCACCGAGATGTTGTAGGGTTATGGGTTTGCCATTTGTATTTGATATTTTATACTTATGATATATTTCAGATATATTATCATTTGATTTATAGTATTTATATTTACTACTTATGTTTTAAACGATAAATTATTTCGTTAAACGTTTTTAAATAATAATTAAACATTTTGGGTAGTATCAACTGATCTTTGAGGCTTGTGTGAGACGGGTCGAGCTCACATAGACGGTTTGCCTTATATGCTGGTCTCAGCCTGGTTTTGAGTCGTGACAGACGGGTATTACAATTTTAATACTTTTAAGTTTCAAATATTGACATTCCAGCTATATGATAATGATTGACAATTGGGATAGACCAAACATGAACTTTGAATTATATTTTTGCATATTTATGCATTAGTAACTCATTATTGAGTTTTGAAAAATTAAAATAGTTATCGTTCCTCTAGAAGACAGTAGCTCAGAGCAAACATCTAGAAAACCAATCAGTGGGTCATCATGAAAAAGTCTCCGCTCGACTTTGTCATCTAATTTATCATCTCTTGGATTTTGTTCATCATAAACATTAATTTTTGTGTTCTTTTTCTGAAAAAAAAAAATTAAAAGCTACTCCTTGATAACACTATCAAGAAAACATAGATTTTACATATTTCCAGTTACCAATAAGATAATATTTATTTCAAAAAAATTACACTAGATAGTACTTATAAATAGAGAAGTGGATTGCTTTTGGCTTCCTGTTTTTCTTCTTTGGTTTTGGCCTTTTCTAGCAAATGCCATATTTGCCAAGGAAAGAAACGGCCGACTTGGTAAAGTTAAGAGCATCCTCTGTTTTGCTCATGGTTACTTCACCTATCAACATCTGAGCCGATGACACCATGCCCTCCTTATCAGATTTGATGATGTGTCGTGTCTCTAACATGCCTACATATATCTGTAAAATATCAAATATATATATGGGATGAATAATTTTATTCTCCATCAAATTTTATCAAAATTTGTCAAATTTGTATCTCTACACTTAGAGATTTGGTAATTGCAATTGTAAATTATTAACTATAGAAGAGCAAATATCATACTCTTATAAATAAATGATTAAGCTATAAGATTAGTAGAGGCACAACCCTTAGTAAAGGCTACTATAAGTGTCTTCCACAAGCTACTACAACTTGCAAATAGTTACTTAGCTAATCTAGAGTTGATGCGGCATAAATATATATTCATGTACCATATATTTAACTCTATAGTTTTTTTTTACCCCAAATATATACATAGGAAAGATATTGTACGTTACTTGAATTTTGTTTCCGAATAATATGATCCATATATTCAATCCAATTCTTTTCTTTTTTGCCAATATCGAAGTTTCAATCGACATCCTAAAATTTGAGTAAGAGTAAGCAATTTTTTTTTAAAAGCGTTTTTGGATAAAAGAAAAAGAGAGAAAATTACCTCCATATAGTTTGGCTTCACATTTTTACTTGAACTACTTTTTCCTTTCTCCATCGAAGCACCTAAAAGAAAGCATATCATTTGTCCATAATTTGAGTGAGTAAGAATTTGACAACACATTCAATCTATACATAATGTTATCAACTATATTCACAATTTATAAATGAAAATATCAAAATTTTGAACAAAATTTATATACAGAATTGGTGACAAAATTTATGGACGTAGTGCAAAAAGAAAATCCTTTTCCAAAAGAAAATTATCAAATTAGATTTTTTTTTAAGTAACGTCAAAGTAAAGTTGTGTCAGGTTTGTTTGAGAGCTGATCCCTTTCCTAAGAACAAGAATGAAGAAACTGTCCGTAAATTATTGATTGAATCTACTTTAGCAACCTTTGATCACCCCATTCTTGACCATGAGAATTCTCTATCAGCTAGTATGCATCTCTGTTGTCATCTACTCTATACCTGTCATGGCCCATTTCCGGACATAACCGACGTATGAGGTGAACCGAACTATAGGCTCGGCTCATCCTGCACAAACCTCAAAGAACAGAAACATCTCCCCAAATTTTTATTATTATTAGCCGGCTTATTACTCATATTAAAACATTTAACAGATAATAAGTTTTAGAAATAATATTCCCGAATAATAATAAAATATAATCATAACGTCAAAACACTGAATAATTAATTATAATTAAAAATAATTTAACCATTAAATTATCATATACAAATCCATAATCCACTACCCGGTGTGGAATATCTAACATAAAAGAAACTCGGGCCCGAACCGTAGGCACTCACTGCTGACAAGAGTACATCACTGAGCGCAGAAGATCGAATGTTCGCTATCAAGAACACCTGAAATATGAAGTAAAATAAACAAGGAAAAAAGAAGGGGGTAAGAATCCAGTGAGTGATATCACTTCAGAGCAGTTTCGAACCTCACAAAAACAGTTTTGAAAATAGTTCAAAAATATCACATGCAGATATAAGTGTATATACGGATACACACTATATATAGAATAATAATATTTTCGAAAAATCATTTCGAAATCCACCGCAAATAAGGCAGACAACAGACAATCACACGACTTAAATAACCAATTGAATTGGATAAGCACAACATTTAGTTTCCAAAATACGAAATACTTATACTATTTACATTCCAAAATATTTACCGAAATTCATAGTTATTGTTCAAAAGATTTGCAGAGAATAATGCTTATTTTCCAAAACACTTACAAAGAAGAATAATTATTTTCCAAAATATTTGCAGAGGAGAACATCCAAAAACAAAATTTAACGGGACCAAAGATCATATGAGTAGAGTCAACCGGGCTCGGTAATGGCCACTTAGGCAAGGATTGACCACTTCGGCACCAAATATAGCCACTTAGGAAAGTATTAGCCACTTAGGCGAGTATGAACCGCTTAGGCAAATGATAAAACATTGGTATACCAAAGGTTACACTACCCCGTAGCTAGGTTGTCAAGACCCATTACGAGTATGTGACCAGCGTACGAGGTGAACCGTCTGTGGGAGCCCGACTAATCTCGCACAAACCTCATAGATCAAAACATACTACCCAAACGATTCAGATGATAAAACATTTGTTAAAACATTTAATAATCAAAAATAGTAAATCAATATATATAAATAAATATATCAAAAGTAATAATGCGAAAGACAACGAAAGTCTCAAAACAAAAGCCAAAGTGGCAACCTGGTAACCCAACTACATCCCGATGTAGAGCTCTACAAAACAAAAGACGAGCCCGGGCAAAAGGGCATCACTAACCAAAAGATGTCTCACTAGTGTCAGGATGCTGACGGTTACCGAAGCCAAAAATCTGTGAACCTGCTCAATAAGAATCACGTAAACAGTGGAAACAAAGGAGGGTCAGGGCCTAGTGAGGAATAACACTCCAGATCGGCTCATACATGCCTCACAAAGATTGTTTTGAAAACAGTTCAAAACTACACATGCA
>CAODLS011234125.1:0-11276 GCA_948243855.1 Flueggea neowawraea
CAAATTTTTACCTAAATTTATTTATAATAATTATCCAAAAATAATTATTCTAAAAATAATTATCCACCAATAATTATTCAAAATAATTACTCTAAATATAATTATCCAAAAATACTTATAAAAATTATTCGGGGTATTACAAATGAAAAAGGAACCAATGGATCTCCATTGGCCCCTTAATAATGATGCCCTAAATATATCATACTAAGTGAAGATAACTAACTGTATAAATAACGGACAGCATAAAAGAGCAAGAATTAATCCTGAAATGCAACGGAATATGATTATGGGCAAGATTGATTTATGCAAGTCTCGCAACCGAGACACATTTGTGTGATTGACGGGGAATAATTGACTAAATCACCGTCTATAAAATAATACATGAAATGTCATATATAATTAAAAACATATATACAGTAATATTAATTAAAATTAAAAAATGAAAAATGTCAATTCCTTGAAATCAATATATATATATAATAGTTAGAGAGTTTTTCTTAGCTATTAACAAGTAGTTATTGATTTATTTGTCACTTATCTTCTACTTAATTAATATATTATAATCCTCTAATTATATTAAAAAAATAATAATACACTTAAATACTTTAAATGTTTTATGAAAAAGAGGACTAAATGTGTTTTATTACGATTATAGTTGTCTATTTTGATTTTTTTTAGACAAAAGGGATTTAATACTTTTTAAAAAAAATTATCCTAAAAAGGAGAGTGATTATGCAAGAAAAAAAAAGACTTCAAACTCATTTAAATTTATTTACTAATAAAATATAAATATTTTATTGCTAAAGTTACTATTTAAGATTTACTTAGTAAAGAAAATATTAAGATGCTACGAAAATTATGCTACATAATATATTTCTAAAATAATTTAGCATAAATATAAAAAAAATAATATTTTAAATTTTTTTAACATGCTAAATAAAATTAAAGTAAATTAATTTTATTTTAGTCGTTAATTTTATAAAATTAAGTCCAATTAAATAAAAAAAATTATATGTCCATGTGTAGCACAAGTATTGCGCTAAGAAGGCTTGGGAGTTTTTCCAAATTTTCAAGTGGCTTCATAGTTGATTGATACATGCCCCTTTTTTTCATTATTACTCTTTAAAAAATATTGAATACATCAACTGTAGTTTTATTTTTCTTATTATTATTCATTTAAAAAGAGTTAAATACACTATTATATTGGCATATTTTACACACAAAAAATGTATTGGCATATTTTAAAAATATATAGTGAGTTTTTTTAATTTTTTTTACCAATATTTGCTTAATTAATTGACAAGTTACATTCTAATAGTTTAAAATTAATTTATTTATTTATGCCTATATATCAAAAAAATTGGTTACTATATCATATAAGAAATATATTCTTTCCACTTAACTTTGTTAAAACTTTTGTTTTAAAACGAAAGTGTATCATCTTCAATTATGATAAATTTAAGTAAGTAATAATAATAAGAAAAATTAGTTTAGATTTCAAGATGAGGCATTAAAAAAAGAGTGTTGAGAGTAAAAACTTAAAATAAAAAATTTAATAGGAGTAAAATTTGAAATTAAAATTTAATATGAGAAGAGGGATTGAATTACAAATTTTTGAAAAATATTAAATTAACATTTAAACATTGGTTAATTTGATAGGCAAAGCTTTTACAATATACTCAATAATAAATAAAATCTATAAAATTTTATTACTTTACTATTAATTTAAAAATATTTTAATAAAAAACATAATTCATATTGCATAGTATAAAAATTATGATTTGCAATATATATGCATTACTAATGTAATTTAATATAAGATAAGACAATAAAATTTTTATTATAAATTTTCATAATGTACGAAATAAAAATAAAGTATATCAATTTTAATTTTAACCTTTTATTTTATTAATAATATTTAATTAAAATTTTAATAAACACCGTGTATAACAAGAGTATTACACTAGTTTTTATTACTACTAACATAATATCTATTTACAACAGTAAAAGTTTGACCTGTCGATCCATGGAAAAAGAAAACATAATTTATTAAATAAGGCTCATAAATTAACTTTGGTACCAAATTGAATAATTCAAAGTTACTGTGGGAGATAATGATCACAGGTTGACATGGCCAACCATTTTGGAAACATGTCACTGTGTGTTATGTATAGGTGGTCATGTTTTGTTTGACTTGTCACTTCTTTCTCTTGTTCAGTTAATTAAAACATATTAAATTAATTAATGTATTAATTGTAAGATTTTCCTGGATTTGAATTGGTAATTAGTGTGTTTTTGTAGATGGAAGAGATCCAGGTTTGTTGTGACTCTCTCTCATTGTTGTCCCATAATTTTTGGTTCCATATTATTATTGTTTTCTTTGGTGGTTGAATGTTGAAAATGACCATGCACATGGGACTGTGTATGGCCATTGTAAAATTTGAGGTCCTTAATTTTTTTCACAAAGACTTTTTAGTGGGTCTCTAGGTCTAGTTAGCTTCCACTTCCAAATTCCAATGCCAACATGTATGATCATTATGAATTCACATTCTTTGAAGGGATAAAGGCCAAAGGAAAAACCACTTTGTGGGACATTTTTCAAAAAAAAAAAGTATACATACAATATTATAAATTGTAGAGTCATTGGTAAATAGTTTGTTAAGTTGCAATAAATGTAAAATGGTAGTATAGCTTTTTAATCAACAGGAGAGGAAAATCTGAAAACAAGTCATTCTAAAATTATCAACTATCTTAAATTATCTTAAATGTTAAATGTTAAAGAGTTTAATTTTTAGTGAAAACTAATGTCTTCTACTAATTCATAAACAAATTAGAAAGAAAGGAGAGAAAAAAAAGGGAATAGAAGGCAAAGATTGCTTGCTTTGAATAAGAAGAAATAGATATCCACAATGTCTCCAAAACCAAAATTTGGTTTTTATACATCTATTTACACTATGATCAAAATATTTTTGAGATTTACAACTCATATTACTTTCCTTTACATTGATTAATCCCTACCTAGTCCCTAAAAAAAGAAAATCCATATAAAACCAAAACAGAGAAGAAAAAATAATGAAAAATGTTACCACCTTTCTATTTGACTAATCACTCAGGGATGCTTTGCAAATTAGGCCGCCAAGATCTATGATGTGTCTCAAACCCATCAGCGCCACCTTCTATTAATTGGGCAAGAACTTGCTCCACTGACAATTGCTTCATATCAACCCGCCCTAACAACTCTTCAAGTTGCTTTTTTGTAATCTTTATCTTCACTTCAGTGCTTGCTGTTGCACCAATATTCGTTATCGTCGTCGAAGATTTCATTCCTTTATTATCTCCAAGAAGCACCTCTTCTTCCATGTTGTTCATCATATCTTTGTCTTCGTTCCTATATTGACTAGAGTTACTCGTAAAAAGCCGATCTGACACTGGAGATCCCCAGTCGTCGCCACCCCATTGGGTAGAAGATCCATGCCTCAGGCAATTCCCCATTTGTTGGAGAGAATTCTTGATTGTGAGAGTGAATTTCTTGATTGATTTTCTTGATGTGTTTAATTTTGGGGAGAGCAAGGTTTTGGACATGGAGAGACGAGGGTATTATATATAGGAGAGGAAGGGTATGGTTGGGTTGGGTTGGGTTGGCTGCTACTTTGGTTGGTTGTGGGGAGAGAGAGAGTCAAACCTAAATTGGTGCCACGTAGGATAACATGATGGGCTGATATGGCAGGTATTGGTGTTGACCTCATCAAGTAATGTAATGTTTTTTCACTTGCCACCTATTTCGGATTGGGGCTTTTCAACTACATTTGCATCTGATGTTGATGACTGTTTCACCCTATCCTCTTTCTTCTTCCTTTGGCCTTGGCTCCCACATGCCTTGGCTCGGCTTCAATTTAGTGATTTTGTTGTATTTTAATTTTTTCTTTTTCTTTTTTCCTTATTTAACATTTTTATATGTTATTTTATTTATTTTTACTAAAAATTAAATTTACTATCTCTTAATAGAATTAATTTTACTATTGATGAACTATAAGCCTATTAACCAATAGTTTAATATTTATAAAAATTTGCTTAATAGTGGACTAACAGAGGTTGAAAATCAGATTTTTTAAAAGTTAAAGAATTATTTGATTGTTATATTTTAAAAAAAAATATATGCAGAGAAATTGTTACTACTTACCAAACATGTAATTATTATTATTTTTTTTGTTGCCACTTTTTAATTCAATAATAAAATTTATAACTTGAGACAATATCTTAAACTCAACAATTGTTTCTCGGATTTTTCTTCGAAATCTCCGTAATTGCACATAAAGGCCCATATTTTTTTTCCTATTTTATCCTTCAATACTTGAGTTAGTTTATTTTATTAGAAAAAAAAGCGTAGAGACTTATTTTTTAAAAAAAATGAGTATGATACTCATGAAAGATAATTCAACTGATAAATAAATAAAAATTTGTATATTAAATTCTTGATTCAAATTTCGTGGACAATAATTATAAAAAAGGAGTATGAAAGTAATATTTATAAACATTAAAGATAATTAGATAAGTTTCCAATTTAAATTCTTTACACAACAATATATTTGTTATTACTTAAATCTTTAACTATATTTCAAGATTTTGTCTTTAATAGTCCTATATTACATTAATTTTTTAGGAGAAAATAAAAATTTATATACCTAAAATTTGAATTTTATAAGGAGTTAAGGATAAAATTGAGATCAACAATATTGCTTATTTAATTGTAAATTGTAAAAAAAAAATTGCTGCTTTTGTACTTCATTAGAAAAGTCTAGACGGTAGCCATGAAGCCATTTGAGGCAGTGGGCAGCGGCGGCCACGTGGAGGGGGCAAAAACTGAGTGGGTTTTCACAGGTGTGAACACGATTTTAAGAAGGAATCTTCCACATTAAAGTTAGTGTGAACACAAATTAGCGAAAGGAATCTGTGAGGTTGATGCCCTTGTAACGTGTGGATCATTTCTCATCATTAATTACTAATTAGTCTCCCACTTCACCATCATTACTTCAATTATGATCATCTCTATCCACTACCTATATTACGTTTCTTCAATTCTTGATTCCCTCCACATTAACCCTTCATTTTCTTGAATAATTTTCCTTTTTTTTGTCAAATCACTAGATGTTATGAGTATGTCTCAATTATAGGCGACACTTTTAAGTTACTACCACGTTCAGACTAATTCTCGTTCGATATAGGTAGATCTCTTGCTAATGACAAAACTCTGGCTCTAAATTTAAACTGGTGCATACACAAGTGAAGTTCAAACCTCCAACTTCGCTTAAGTCAGGAGAATCTTTTACCAACTCACATGCATTCCAGAGTTGAATGATTTTCCTTGTTAAATACAAATTCACTAGCTTTTGTTTTTTAATATAAAAATGGGATAATTATTTTAAATCCCATTTCACTACGGTTTTCGGCAGTTCTTAATTAACTTCTTTGATTTTGTAATATTGTCCAAACACACATCTAATTCATGATAGTAAAAAAAAATGAAGATACTAACAAAACTACGATAAAATATATCAAAGTTTGATTTTATCATATCTACTAATGCATCTTTAATTTCACTTTTTGTGTTGATATTCCACTACTAATTGCAAGATAAACTTAATTCTGTGGTTTTGGGTTGATCTTCCACTAATGAATGTATCAACCTAAAAGTAATACGAAATAATTAATTTAATTGGAGAATCCGATTTGTTATGCAATATTAACTTTATAATACATTTTCTAGGAAGATTAAAGAAGGCAAAGAACTAGTTAATTAGCTTACTACTTCATATTGGGTCCATGTCAATGATGACTTGATCAAATCACCCCATATACTTGTTTCTGACTTACGATGATGCCCACCAAGGTAGTAGTTGCTTCTGACTAGGTTGAACTAATATATACATGCGTGTATATTTAAAAAGATATCAAATCATATACTTGTTTCTGACTTACGATGATGCCCACCAAGTTAGTAGGTGCTTCTGACTAAGTTTAACTAATATATACATGCGTGTATATTTAAAAAAAACGATAAGAAAAATTTTAAATTTCACGTCAATTTTATAATTTGTGTTTAGAATTTTGATTCACTTTGAAAAACATAAGAACTTTTCTAAAAGGAATTTTTACTTTTGAACTCGAATGTCTAATAATATTGTGTTTCTCGACTTTTAAAAGTACTTATGGCATAATTTTATTTGCTCGTTGTATATGTATATGTATGATTTATAATATGGTGAGTTTACTATAATAATTATTGTAGCACTCCATATTAATTTGTGGATGGTTGGTAGGTCTAAATATTTTGGCCACTCACCAACAACCCCTCACGTTCCACAAACATCCCATGCTACGATATATATATGCCCACCGAAAAAGTTTCATGCTTACCTCCATCTTACCTCATCGTCCTCACCTACTTCTTTTCACTCTTTCCTTCCACTTTCGTATCTTATCGTTTAGGGCAAGTTAAATCCGACTGTTCCTGCGTTTTAACGTACATTCTATTTATTTATTAAATTTCATTTAACTTAATCACCAGAAAATTGTGTTTAATTCTTCAAATGAGTTTCACAGTCAGGCTGGTGTTGTGATTGATGCATGATTGTCGAGAATCGTTAACAACTCTGGATAATGTAAGAGTTTTATTTGTAAAGAGAACCGCAAATCGTGTTGTTTACTCTTTGGTTAGAGCGCGGATTCTATTTCGATTCTCTATGTTTGAGGTCATATCCCGCCAGTCTTTGTAATTGATTTTATTGAAGAAGAAATGAAGTGGTGAATTGGTGATAGCTTATCTTTTTTATAAAATAGCGAATTGTGTTTCAACAAAAAGCTTATTAACCTTGGAAATTTATCTTAAATTTTGGAAAGTATATTTGTTGAGGAGAGAGAGAACCATTAGTACTCTAATATATATAACAAAATGCCCAAGCTCAATAAAAGAGGCTGCTTACACATTATATGGAGCTATATGTCAAAAATGACATCTCCAACAGGCTCAATAAAAATTGGCTCCTTCTTTGGAGTGTTATAATAATTCCATATATAGGTGGAGCCATAAGTGGCTCAATATTATCCTTATTAATTGTTTCCCTCCTTAAGTGTGTTGTCTTTCCCATAATTTCAATTCTCTTAAAATATTATATTGTTTTATTAATAAAATAAAGAAATAGAGAGTGAGATATTGATCCATTTTTTAGACAAATTAGATTAGTGAGTTAAATAAAATATAATATTTTGTGGAAGATTGTATGGAGGATTGTTGAAGTGATTACTCACTCTTTATTGCTAAATACTCCCTCCTTTCTACAAAGAATGATTTTTAAGGTTGTAGTACACATATTAAGATAATGATTGGAGTGTATAATTATGATACTAATTTACTATATTATCCTTATTAATAACTCCTCAAAAATATAAATTATTTATTGTCAGTTATTAACTATTATGGTATAATTGAAAAATTATGCTCAAAATATTCTTGATTTTATAAAACGTCACTTATTTTGACAAAAAAAATCTAAAACAAATACTCTTTGTGGAAAAGAAGGAGTATTACATTTAACTTTCGTTAAGATTTTTTTACATTTTAATTTAAAAAATGTGTTATTGACTTTTGATTTGTTAATGACATGATTTTAATTTAATTTATCGTGTGCTATATATATGTGATTAGCATTTACTTGAGCATCGCGATTATTAATTTACAGGTTCTTTTGAGTACTGCTTTGTCTTCTTATAGATATGTATTCTACTAGTGTGTGTGCAATATCTTGCATTCATATTGAAGTGCACAAGTTTTGTTGTAAGCAGAAACGTTTTGAATTGCGAAAGATGGAGGTAGATTACTTATGTACTACAAAACCGTACGTCAATGAAGAACTATTATCATGTTAATTATTTTTTAAAATATATATTGTAGTTATTCGCTACTTGAAGTTAGTTCAAATGGTTGAGTATGTAAGTAATAGAAATTGAGGTCGTAAGTTCAAATCATATTATACTAATTAAAAAAATATTGCCTATAAGCTCAAATTTTTTTTAATATTAAGAGAAGTCGAACAGATTTGAATTAAGCCAAAAACTAAACTTGCTTTTTAGGTATGAATATTTATAAGGTTCATTTTTGTTTCAAATTTGACTTATTTAGGTGATTGACTTACACAGTTACACTAGACAAATAACCACTCAAGTTAATTTTTAATCATGGTATATAAATGTAATATTGTCAAATCAAACAGCATTGATTTGTAATTAAATGGGACACCCCAATAGTTGATATTATCGGACAAAACTAAATCATCATCTACTGTAAATGAATTTGCACTTAAATCTGATATTTCTATACGCATGAGACATAGACATGTTACATCATTTGGGATTTTCTTGGTATGACTATATCAGTGTTTGTATTATTATAAATATATAATTTGATAATTATGTAAACGTATATGTAATCCGAAGACATACATTAATTTCTTTCTTCTTGTCACCTTCATGTTTGAAGCATTCAACTAGGAGAAAATATATAAATTTCGAAAAATTCATGGTCTTTTATATATATATATATTATAGAAATAAATTACAGAAACAAATTGAATAGTCACTACAAGAAAAAGTGGTTTTTGCGACGAAAACTTTGCGACGCATTTTTTGTCGCCATTTTGCGACGATTTGTCGCAAAAATCTTTAGTTGACTTTTTTGCAACCAATTTGTTGCAAAAATATTGCGACAAAAAACCATTCGTCGCAAAAATTGGAGGGATGCTCCCACCAACTATTTGAGAAATATCTTGAGACCAATTTTGTGTTCGTCGCAAAACATAGCGACCAAGTGATAACTCGTCGCAAAAAGTGCCACCAAACGACCTTTCGTCGCAAAATAGTTGCAACTAAAAACTCTTTCCCCACAAAATATTGCGACAAAAAGACCTTGAATCGCTAATTTAGCGACCAATTCGTCGCAATATCGAAAACAATTCCCCTTTGAATATTCACGCTCTTAACCTTCATTAATATAATAAATTAATTGTTTGTAATGTTATAATTATTAAAATTTTACCCAATTTTTTAAAGTACTCAATTGTTTTCCATTCGTCAATGCAATCGTGTATTAATTAAGTTGTCCGTCTAATGCAATGCATTATGAAATTATACATGTACTTATGTTAATTACCGTAAAATATAAAATAACCACTAATTTGAGTTTTCTTTTTTTACATTTAGAATGTGATTGAAAATATTGAACCAATATATATATATATATATACATTTCACCAATTATTAAAAATTTCATAATTGTATCATTGGAAAAATGGAATTTGGTGAAAAAAAGTGTTTTGCGATCAATTGGTCGCTAAATTCGCAACTAATTGGTTTAGCGACCAATTCGTCGCAATATTGAAAAAAAATCCCCTTCAAATATTCACGCTCTTAACCTTCGGCGATGCAATCGTGTATTAATATTCAAGGTCTTCAAATTTTACCCAATTTTTGAAATTACTCAATTGTTTGTCATTCGGCAATGCAATCGTGTATTAATTAAGTTGTTTGTCTAATGCAATGCATTATGAAATTGCATGTACATATGACAAATTAATTGTTTGTCAAGTTATAATTATAAAGATTTCTCCTAATTTTTGAAAAGTTGTCAATTGTTTTCAATTCGGCGATACAATCATCTATGAATTAAGTTGTTTGTGTAATGGAATGCATTATAAATTGGCGTGTACTTATGTTCATTATCTTAAAATATAAATTAATCACAAATTTAAGATTTTTTTTTTTACATTTAGAATGTGCTAATACATTAAAATAATATATATATATATATATATATATATATATATATATATCATTACACCAAATTATTAAAATTTACTCAATTGTTTGATTGGAAAATGCTTGCGACCAATTAGTCACAAAATGGAAATATTGCGACCCAATTCGTCGCAAACTTTTTAAAATTTTCTTTCAATATTATCGCTCTTAACCTTCATTAATATGACAAATTAATTATTTGTAAAGTTATAATTGGAAAAATTTCACCCAATTTTTGAAAAGTTGTCAATTGTTTTCAATTTGGCGATACAATCGTGTATGAATTAAGTTGTTTGTGTAATAGAATGCATTATAAATTGGCATGCACTTATGTTCATTACCTTAAAATATAAATTAATCACTTATTTAAGATTTTTTTTACATTAAGAATGTGCTAATACATTGAAACAATGTAATATATACTATTTCACCAAATTATTAAAATTTACTTAGTTGTTTTATTGCAAAATGGGATTTAATTGGAAATGAGTATTGTGATTTTTTTATATGGAAAATTATTGTGTGATGGTTTTTGCATGGAAAATATTATGTGATTTTTCTGCATGGAAGAATGAACATTGCGACCATTTCGCCGCAATTATTTTTCTATTTTTTTATAATTTAATTGTTTCCTTTCAAGTGTTCAATTTTATTTTTTTATTTTTCACCCAATTATTGACAATTACTATATCATTTTTTAGGTTGTGATTTTTTATATGGAAAATTATTGTAAAACACTAAATATTTCATTTATTTTTTATATTTTTATTTCAACATTTTAAATATATGATTGTATTTTTAAAGGATATTTCGATTAAATTTAAAAAATATTTGACCCAATGTAACATATATATATATATAACATTTTCCACCTAATTATTAAAATTTATTTAATTGTTGTCATTGAAAAATTGAATTAAAGTGGAAAAGTGGACACTGCGACCAATTGGTCGCAAACGTGGCGCCCAATTCGTCGCAAGACTCCAATTTTTTTGGGCTCTCAGATTTTTTTTGTTTTGCGACGAATTGGTAACAAAAAATAGCTACTTTCGCGAGCGGCCAATACGTCGCAATGTTCTGGGCTTTTAGCCCGACACAGCATTCTGAAAGTATTCTTCCCAAACACACACTCTTCCAATTCCTTCAACACTCTCTCTCGCCCTGCTCCTCTCAATCCGAAGCTCTTTCTCACTTTCTGCCTCTCTAGCCCTGCTCTCTCCGTCAACGCTCTCGCCTCGTTTTCTCTTTCTTCCTTCTTTTTCTAGAGGATGAAACGGAAAACAAAACCATGAATTTTATCTCTTCTCCTTTTTTAGTTCTTTGTTTTTGTTATTCTTCTGATTATTGTCTTAGTTCTTTGTCCATGTTCTCATCTTGTTCTCCTTGTCATTTGTCAAAGGTACAACACGAAAGGGAGGCGGATGGCATGC
>CAODLS011234262.1:0-13442 GCA_948243855.1 Flueggea neowawraea
CAAAATAACATGATAAAATATATGCCAAAATGAAAAACCTCGTATTTATTAAATAACAATATAAATGACAATGTACATATGATTGGGCTAGGGCATATCACTAACAATCTCCCACTTGCACTAAGCCCAATCAGGCATAAACTGAATACCCAACGACCTAAACGATCATGCTTTGGTTGTGGTAGTGGTTTAGTCAATGGATCGACCACATTGTCATTTGTATCAACTCTGCATATTTTGACGTCTCCTCTCTCAATGATCTCTCGAATGAGGTAAAAACGTCTGAGTATGTGTTTGGATCGCTATGTGACCTGGGCTCTTTGGCTTGTGCAATGACCCCATTATTGTCACAATAGAGGTCTATTGGGTTTGAAATGCTAGGAACAACACCCAGACCTGTAACAAACTTCTTGATCCAAATTGCCCTTTTAGCTGCGTCTGAAGCAGCTATGTACTCAGCATCTGTAGTAGAATCGGCTACAGTGTTCTGCTTGGAACTCCTCCAGCTCACAGTACCTCCATTCAAACAAAACAAACCCTGACTGCGATCTAAAATTATCCAAGTCAGATTGGAAGCCAGAATCTGTGTAACCATTTACAACTAATTCGCCTTCTTATCTACCATACACCAAGAAAACATCATTTGTCCTTCTCAAGTACTTAAGGATATTCTTGATTGCAGTCCAGTGACTTTCACCTAGATCTGACTGGAATCTGCTTGTCATGCTCAAAGCACATGTGATATCAGGTCGGGTGTAAAGCATGACATACATGATAGAACCATATAGAATCTTACTCATGTGCTCTCTTTCATTCCTTGTGGTAGGGGATTGAGACTTTTTGAGGTGAATGCCATGAGATATTGGCAAGAACCCCTTTTTAGAGTCTTGTATGCTAAACCTTTTTAGCACCTTGTCTATGTACCCACTTTGACTTAGGTCAATTAACCTTTAAGATCTATCTCTATATGTCCTTATGCCTAGAATATAGGCAGCTTCGCCTAAGTCTTTCATTGAAAAACATTTCCCTAACCAAGACTTGACATTCTGTAAGGTGGGAATGTCATTTCCAATGAGTAGAATATCATCCACATAAAGTACTAGGAATACCATTGCGCTGCCACTAATTTTCTTGTATACACAAGGTTCATATTAATTTTTGATGAAACCAAATTCCTTAACTGCTTCATCAAAATGAAGATTCCAGCTCCGTGAAGCTTTGTTCAATCCATAAATGGATCTTTGAAGCTTACATACCTTATTAGGATGTTTAGGATTAACAAAACCCTCTGGTTGTGTAATTACACATCCTCGAGTAAGTTTCTATTAAGAAACGATGTTTTGACATCCATTTGCCAAATCTCATAATCATAGTACGCAACAATGGGAAGAAGAATCCTAATAGACTTGAGCATCACGACTGGTGAAAAAGTTTCATCATAGTCAATACCATGAGTTTGTTCAAAACTTTTTGCATCAAGTCGAGACTTGTAGGTCATATCGTGTTTGATCCTATAAACCCATTTGCAATCAATAACCTTAGCACCCTCAGGTGGATCAACCAAAGTCTAAACTTAGTTATCGTACATTGATTGCATTTTAGATTTCATGGCCTTAAGCCATTTGTCAGAATCTAGGCTCATCACCTCTTCTTGGTAGGACATGGGTTCATCATGATCCACAATCATCATGCTATCATCATCAGTAATGAGAAATCCATATCTCTCGGACTCGTGATGAATCCTAATAGACCTACGCGGACCTTGTGTTAGCGGTTCCAGCTCAACAACTGATTGTGAGTCTTATTGACTTTCCATAGGCGGTTTTGTGGCAACTTGTGGTTCTTGAACTTCTTCAAGACATATCTTACTCCCACTGACTCTTTTGGAAATGAACTCTTTTTTCAAAAAGATAGCATTGCGAGCAACAAACACTTTGTTCTCGGGCTGGATGTAAAAATAATATCCTTTTGTTTCTTTTGGATACCCTACAAAGAAGCACTTATCAACTTTAGGTGAAAGCTTTGACGAAGTCAAACACTTCACATGAGCCTCACAACCCCAAATCTTTAGAAAAGATAAATTTGGATGTACCCTGTCCATATCTCATATGGTGTTTTCTCAACTACTTTTGATGGAATTCTATTCAGTAAGAACGCAGTAGTTTCTAGTTCATAACCCCAAAAGGACATTGGAAGATCTATTCGACTCATCATAGATCGAACCATATCTAATAAAGTTTGATTTCTCTGTTCAGATACACCATTCCATTGAGGTGTTCATGGTGGAGTAAGTTGTGAGACTATCCCACACTCTTTAAGATGATAGTCAAATTCTTGGCTTAAATATTCGCCACCTTGATCTAATCGAAGAGCTTTAATATTCTTTCCAAACTGATTTTGTACTTCATTCTTAAATAATTTGGACTTTTCAAATGATTCTGATTTATGTTTCATTAGATAGACATAACCATATCTACTGAAATCATCTATAAAAGTGATGAAGTATTGAAAACCTCCTCTGGCAATCGAACTTATTGGTCCACAAACATCAGTGTGTATAAGGCCCAATAAATCATTAGCCCTTTTAGCATGTCTAGTGAAAGGAGTCTTAGTCATTTTGCCTAGTAAACAATATTCACATGTTTCAAATGATTTTAAATCAAATGAATCAAAAAGTCCATCCTTATGGAGTTTTGAAATGTGTTTCTCATTCACATAGCCTAAACGACAATGTCAAAAGTAGGTTAGATTCAAATAATTGGATTTAAATCTCTTAGTATCAATGTTATAGATAGGCTTGGATTGTTCCAAGTTTAGAACATAGAGACCATTAAACAATTGGACAAAGCCATAAAACATATCTCCATGGTAAATGAAAAATTATTATTCTTAATAATAAAATGAAATCCATCCAAATCTAAACAAGAAACTGAAATAATGTTTCTGCTCACAGCAGGCACATAATAACAATTATTTAACTCTAAAACAATTCCACTAAGCAAAGCTAAATCATAAGTCCCTATGGCTAATGCAACAACTTGTTGCCCATTTCCAACTAGCAGGTCTACTTCACCTTTAGCCAATAATCTACTGCTTCTTAGACCCTGCACATTCACACAAATGTGAGATCCACATCCAATAGCCAATACATATGAAGAAGTAGTAGATAAATTGACTTCTATAACAAAGATACCTGAAGCAGTAGCCTTGCTATGGTTCTTCTTCAGACCTTCCAAGTAAAGCTTGCAATTCCTCTTCCAGTGACCTGGTTCATTGCAGAAGAAGTAAACTCCCTCCTTGGGTGGCTTAGGCTTATTGGTCTTGAGTTTGGGCTTAGATTTGGGCTTGGATAGTTCCTTGCCCTTTCCAACCTTACCTTTACCTTTCTTTTTGAAACCCTCTCCCTTTTGAACCATGAGCACAAGATTTGTTTTCTGAATGTTCTTTTCAGCATTTTTCAACAATCCATGTAACTCAACAATAGACTTCTCCATATGGTGCATATTATAGTTCATGACAAACTGGTCATAACTTTCAGGTAGAGAACCCAAAATCAGGTTAGTAGCCAACTATTGACTAATAGGAGCACCAAGTTTGTCAAGGTGATCTATGTAACCTTTCATCTTTAGCACATGAGCATTTACTGAAGTGCTTGGAGTCATCTTGCATGCATTCAATGCCTTAGTGGTTGCAAACCTTTCTTGACGTACTTGCTCTTGGAACATTTCCTTGAGACGCACCATCATTTCAAATGCTTCCATTTCCTCAAATTGCTTCTGAAGCTCAGGGGTCATGGTAGCAAGTATAAAACATGTTACATCCACTGAATCATTCATATGCTTCTGATAAGCATCTTTTTCAGCTCATGGGGCATTGTTTACAGGTTCATTAGGGATTTCCCGCTCTAGGACATAAAACTTCCTTTCTTGTTTGAGGACAGTTGTCACAACCCATTCTCGGGACCATGATCGGCGTACGAGGCAGACCGTTTATGGAAGTCCGACCCATCCCACACAAGCCTTCCAAAGATTCAGAATTTTTACCCATCATTAAGTTTTCAAAACATTTATTGGAAAAACATTTTATAATTTAAAACAATTTATATATAACTCAATATATAAATATATACCATATGTATACGAATCATATACTCTGGTAAAACCAAATACAATAAATATATCATAGTATACATACAACCCAACACCCCACATTAATCTAGTACGAAGCTCTGCAAAATAAACGAAACCCAGACAATAGGCATCACTAACCAAAATGTCTCCTCATGGGTGTCCAAGATGCGGAATAAACGCCGAAGCCAAAATCTGTGCACCTGGAAGATAGAATCATCCACAACAGAAAATAAAACGGAGGTGAATCCCAGTGAGGAATAACACTCCAAAGAGCCTCATACGTGCCTCACAGAGTCTGTTTTAAAAACAGTTCGCAAATACCACAAACAGTATTCATAAGTATATATAAATATGCACGTTATACAATAATATCCTTTCGAAAATCCATTTCGAAACCATTTGCAATCACAACATACAACATGCACGAAGGCGTATTAAAATCATTTAAGATTTTAAATCATCATTTTCATGTCAAGACATATACATGTGATATGGGACTAATCAAAAGTGATATGGACACTGCCAACTATCACAAAATGTATGGACCAACCATAGTGACGAGCACCTGCCTCTATCATAAACAAATCATGTGCCTGATCAGGGCGACATGGCTACCGACAACCCTGGTAGCTGGGCTTTATCAATCATTGGTATGCCAAAGGCTACATACCTAGTAGCACATGTGTTCCCATATTGAAAACCAAAATGTACTATCATATAGTACAAAATCATATCATGCAATCCAACATTTCAAATCATATCAAAGATATATAATACATATATGTCAGTTAAAAACCAAAACCGATTATTATACAGATAACCAGTTTTATCTCAACCAATCTTTTAGATTAGTCATTTTCAGATAAAATCCAACACATCAAAAACTAGTAAATAGAGTTCAAGACACAACCAATGTGTCTGAAGCTGCTATTCACTCACCTGGCAATCCAAGCTAAGGCACCAGTCAAGTCCCACTTGTTGGTGGCTGATCTCGCTGGCAAGCACATGAAGCTGTACACATAACATATCACAAGTATCACAATGCGGTACTGTGACAATACCAAATGCATGATATGCAATGAAAATACAAACTCTCAAAGTCGCCTAAACAAACGAAAGTGAATCCATCACTTTCGAGCCAAAGATCATGCTCCACTCGGTCCCCAACGGAACCAAGCATACACATTAACTCAAATCGAACTCCTGAACATGGATCCATCCTCCAACTCCACAAACAAAGTCAAAATATTTCCAAATCTCAACTGTAAATATCGGACTTCCAAGACCCATGTCGAATAACTAGTCAAATATCTTAACCTAGCTCAAATCTTTGAAGTTCTAACTCATATCTATCAAGACACATCAGAAACAACACCAAATTTGACAAGAAATTTAGCAAAACCCAAAACCCTAGTTGTAGAGAAACCCATTTGGTTCAAACACCAAATCCCACAAAACCGATGCGTAAACATCAAGCTACTGATTTCAAACAACCATAATCTAACTCTCATTAACTCGTATTCGATCAGAAATGGAAAGATCTGAACCAAATCCCAAGTTTGGTTGGAACCCTAGAATGCCCAATTGCAACGCAAAACAAAGAAAATAAGAGATTAATAGATGATTCCTACCTCTAGAACCATTGTAGAAGCAATGAGAAACAAATAAAATCACAGAGAAGTAAGTGAGAAAGTGCCCTGGTGGTTGAGACGAGTTATGACCGAAGGAATGGTAGGTAGGGGTATTTATAGGCTCACGGGCTGACATGTTGCTTTCCACGCATAGTCGCCCAGAAAGAACAATCTACGTGCACAGTAGGGGTTCTGTGTACGTATAACCGTGCTCTACGTGAATAGTATCCCACACAATGTACGTAGATGACAGATCTGAAGCCCCTTATACAGATCTACAATCTACGTGCATTCCACCCCCTGTTGTGTGCGTAGAAGGCCTCAACGTTCTCATGGGTCACACCCAAAGGATGAACAACGTGCACATCAACCCATACAATGGACACAGTCCAAACAAGGCATACTCTCAGGCAACTCATCCCGGTCTACGTGCATAGTACTCAGTACTGTGCACGTAGATGACCTCCAGTGTACGTTGCACTCAATGCACATTCACGGTCAAGTTTCAGGCCTCGACTACATGCACAGTACCCTGTACTAAGCACGTAGATGACCTCCAACGTGCAAAACACACGCATCACTACCCTCAAACTCATTTCAAACTCAATGGTCAACATCCCAACTCGAAATCACTTCGGAATACTACGAGATTTCGGCTAAAATAAGCGGGATATTACAACAGTCCTCAGATTTCGAGACCAATCAAGGAAGTTAGTCCTGCTTAGTTTTTCCTTCTCAAGGACAGATCACAGAGAAACGTTTGAAGTGTTTGTGGTTGATGCCATTTATCTACATACAAAAACATGCAAAGTATTCAATAAATGAGGTCTTAAAACTCCCACTATTTCTATCAAATCAATATCCCTCTTATCAATTTGAAAACAATCATATAGTTTCCTAGTGGGTCAAGATCCATATTTCACTTAATTTTAAATTTGGCTTTGCCTCAACACTTAAAATTAAGTTGTTTAGTTAAGAACTCTTTCCAATTATATCACATATAATTCTTGAATTCTATGAGATTTTGACATCTCATGTCCGGCATATGAAATCCCATCTTATACTCCTAGGCCCAAAACCGTTTTGATAGCCTAGTTAAGTCTAACCATATTCAACTTATCACCATTACCCATCTCTTGTCTTCCTAAGATCGCCTAATACACCCTGCTTTGGCAGAACCTATATTATGACTATCGAAGTATTGACAAGTGTTGAATTATGGAATGTATTTTATGACTTAATATTCAGGTAAGGGATTATTGTTGTTAAACAAGATAAATTTGTTCGATAAAATATCATCCATCACATACATGCATCACATACAAGTATATATATATATAGCATAATTAAAACGTGACATGACATGGCCCATAAACCTAAATGATCTCCATAAGCCAATATGGAGATTAAATACTTAACCTTTAAGCACTCCTTATCTTCATGGGCTTGTCTTCATAACTACGAACGAGACTCCATTCTTCTTTACAAATAAATAACATTCCTATGCTATTCTATACTAAAGTAATGAATTAAAAGACACAAATGTCGTGTCATAAATCCCAAAATAAATAAAATAAAAATTACATAATAAAATCCTATAAGATAACATGTCAATCACTTTGAACATATATCTAGAGTCATGACATACACCATGCAAAAGCATGTAAAACATATAGCGCATAATCATATTATGGTCATATAAAAATTCTGGTGTTCATCAATCCAATTAATTATAAGGCACAACGCAGAGTTAGAACGGCAGTTCCGCTAGATTAATCACATTAAAATTGGGATTCCCTTCAAATCACATTTAAAATATACCATCCATACTCTTTAATTCTAATCACATTAGAAATCCCAATCATACTAGGAGTCGTAATCCTAATCAAGTTAGAAATAAAATACCCTAGTCGTGTTAGAAGTAACATGGCCGAATATACAAACAGTTGTGAGCCGAATTTAATCCTAATCAATTTTTAATCTCATTAAACATTGTGAGTCGAATTTACAATCAACAGATCATGAACATATTATATCATATATAACAGATCATAAACACAAATTCAAATATATCACATAATAAGAAATCAGATTTATTGAAATTGCAAGTGGCTCTGATACCACTGTTGGAATCTGTGACACCATATCACTAATAGGGGAAGCATCCACAAATATGAGAGGTTCTTGAATCCCCGAGTAAAGAAGAGTGGATTAAGTCAATGGAAGAATAAATGGCATCCATGAGTTTCAACTAAGTGTGAGAATTGCTTGAACTCTCCGAAGGCCGAAAAACAATTAGAATAAGTGGATATATATGATTAAGTGTGGCACGGAAGGCAAATCCATTAAGCAAAAAATTAGTTATTCGCAAAGGGATTTACACAATAGGATGGAATCCATTACAATGAGACCGTCTTATTTGTTGTAAGATTTGCCTTGATTAGGTTGATATTAGCATTATTTGCCATTATGGACCTCGAATTACGTAAGATGGATGTACAAAATGTGTTCCTCAACGGGGAATTGGACGAAGAAATCTATATGGTTCAACCTGAGGGTTTTGTAGTCCCTGACAGTGATTATAAAGTTTGCAAGATGAAGAAATATATATATGGTTTCAAGCAGTCGTCAAGGCATTGGTATATTCGCTTTCATCAGGTGATGATCTCATACAATTTTAAAATGATCGATGAAGACCATTGCATATACCTTAAATGCTCGGGAGACTAGTTTGTTATTCTAACGTTATACATTGACGACATTCTTATTACTGGTAATGATCTGACCTATATCAAAGGTGTCAAAGACTGGTTATCAACCAAATTTGAAATGAAAGACATGGAAAATGCAGAATATATCCTATGTGTTAAATCTCAAGAGATCGTTCTAAACTGTTGGTATCTCTTTCACAAAAGGGATACATCGAGAAAGTATTAAAGCAATTTTACATGAAAAACTGCATACTCGTGGCAACCCCAATAGCTAAGAACCATTAACTTAGCTATAAGAAATGTCCACAAATGACAACATAGAAGGAAAAAATGAAGAAAGTTCCATATGTCAATGCCATTGGTTGCTTAATGTATGCAATAATGTGTATTAAACCCGATATCTGCTTTGTTGTTGGTTTGTTAAGCATATCACATGATCATACAATGTGTGCTATATAAGACCATAGGGATGGAAAAGATTATAAATAATGATCTCACTTTTTCTATTGTGAGACCATACCGTGAACATACGGTTCTCGGTGGTTCAACCTTTAAAACTCTTAACACATTCGGAACACTTAGTTGAGTTGGACTACTTTAGTGTGCCACTAATAGTCATGATTGATTCGACCAAGCGTGATGCACTGAGCAAGTGAGCTTGGCTTAGGTGGATCGTCTAGTGTAAGAGGGAAGATTGTTTTTAATGACGCGTTCACACAAGTCTCAATTCTTGCATAGGCGCATATCATTGCCTGTCCTGATATGTGAATATGAGTAAAGCTTTCTTGAGATCAGAATTGAGAGCGAAAGCAACGATTGTAAAAAATGTTCTAGCGAAAGGCATACATAAATTTTATTTACAGGTTGGATATTGTATTGAAGACACTACAACAATAGGATCTATTAGTTAAGATTATTGTACAACCCTAATAGGTGTATAATGTCTATACTATTGACGAAGTTGGTTGCACAGTCTATTTGTCTGTATGACGAGGGGATCGAGCACGGTTATATAAATGTAATCATATTGCATGATGATGTAATATGTCGTCATATGCGAATAGGAGATTTTGGAAAGCCGGGTCCACCCATAATGTTAATGGGTAGAACCCAATTATGTTAGTTATCGAGTTCATTGACGAGCCCAACCAATTAATAGTAATTGGATGTGGGCTTCTTAATTGGGTCAGACAAACCCAATTAAAATGAAGCCCAATATGAAGCCTAATATATAATAAATATCAACTTAGATATTTTTCCATATTGGTTATATATATATATATATATATATAGAGAGAGAGAGAGAGAGAGAGAGAAAGAGAGAGAGAGAGAGAGAGATAAGAAAAAAATGGTGAAGACACTCTTTTTTTCCTCAAAAAATTGAATCAAATCGAACCGTGTGTATCCCTAATTATAATCACCTATCTCTACCACATTAAAAAAATCACACATTTCTACGAGTACCCACCCTTTTTTTTATAAAGTATATATATGATCTTGTGGATAAAATTTAAATTTATTTGATTTATCCTTATTATAACCATCATATTTATTTTTTTAAGACCATTTCAATTAAAAAATCTAAATTTTTAAAATTTCAAACTCAAAATTAAGCTCAGACCACGCTTAGGTATACAAACCAGTCATATTACTATTTAAATTCAATGGAGGCAATTTTTATTGGTTATTTGTTTTATGATAACCACAATTAATAGTAAGACTAATTTTTAATCAAATTAAAATTGAATATGAATTGAATATTCTCTTTTGTGATAACAAAAGAAAACAAATTATATAATTTTATGCAGAATATAAAATAAAAGAAAATTTAAAGTGACTATGTGCAACAAGTTCTCATTCGTTAACATCTTTTTTTAGTAAATAATCTTTTTTAGTAAGTGACTATATGCTGGTTGTCAGTTTTTATTTTTATATTTGAATAAAAATAATTTAATTTTATATTTATTTACAAAAATAGACAGTTCAGAAAATTTTATAGCATCGTGCTGGTCTCATATTAGTTGTTCATATATACGTAATGTAATTGTTATTTGTTCATACATATATAATTAATTGTTCATATATATATATTTATATAATTAAAATTTTTTATTTTAGTTTCGGTTCAATTCTGTTTGGTTCTTTATTCGAGTATTATGGAATTCATTAAAAAAAACTCTTCCTTTTTTTTTAAAAAAAAACTAGGAACTCAAGCTCAATTATAACTGTCCGCATACGATCCTATCTCTTTTCGTTATCCACTTCCCACCTCTTCACTCTCTTTCTTCTCAAGACTCAAGTTCTTTAACAAATTAAAAAACAAACAAAAATTTAAGAAAAAAGCACTGTTTCTGGATCAGAACGAACGACTAAGAGAGAGAAACACCCAGCTATGAGCTACCAATTAACCTGCACTACTTACCTTCACGTCTCCTTCTCTGTCTCTCGTGTCAGTTTCTGTAAATAGCTCCCAACTCCACTGGCACACCTTTCACTCTTCTCCTCAACTAACAACATACATGAACTAGCTTTGAAAAAACTTTGTCATTACTATTTTTGGTAGTTTCCCCCCACCGCCGCTGTAACTGCCTCGTGTTGTGTGTAGATCTGGGATGGAGAATGAGAATTGGAGAGAGGACGGAGGGGCTTCTGACGATGGATCTAGAGGTGGAGATTCGGCTGTGGCACGCGCGGTTGCGTGGGGTCGAATGATTCGGTGGCTAATAATGTTAATGTTAGTGGTGGTGGTAATAATAATAATAACAGTAGTTTCTCGCCTCCTCATAGCCCTGCTCGCTCCACTTCTCCTCTCTTGTTCGCTCCTCAGGTTATTTAATCTATCTTAATTTCTTATCGGGCTTTTTATTGTCCAAATAGTTAATTCAATGATGACATTTCAGTAATTTATTAGTTTAGTTTGTGTTTGATACTTGAAACGTAATGGCGAAATGAATTTGTTGAAAGATTAGAAAGGATCGTTGTTGTGTAATTACCACTTCCGTGAAATTTTTTTGGTAGTTGTTCCCCATGAGGTTATCATTGCTAATTAGTTTCCGGAATTAGAAACTCTGTTTGATATAGCTTTAATTTTGTTTATCTTTACATGTATTTCAATTGAGCAATCGCTGTGAATATGAAGTTGTTGTAGCTGATAACTGATTTTTAATGCGTATATCCTGTGAATCCAGGGAATGGGTTCGTAGTATCTGAACCGTATGTTTTCTCATTTAGCTTTTGTTAATTAGTCTTGATCACAGCATTTTATATGGAGTGTCTAAAAATTCTACTATGTTTTCTTGTTTTGTCGTTTCTTTCTCCGTAATTATTTTTTTCCTGCGAGTGTAGAGGGGTATTGTTGGTTGATTCGTTTTGTATATTCTACTTCAGAATTTTTTTCACCTTTTTTTTTGTTTTTTTGAGCTTATTTTGATTTCATTTTAGTGGTTATATTGTCATTTTATTCGACTGATGCCTTTTTATTGAGTACCTGCTAAATTGTGGATTGTACTGAGGAAGGAGATATTGTTCAAATGAAAGTGAAGAATCTGTCTTGAAATCTCTTTTTGTGGAAATCCTTTCTTTCAATTGTTTATGATGAATAGCTGCAATTGGAAAGTTTTGAATAAAGTTCCAGATTTTGTGTAAAGTACAAATGCATAAAATCATTTCAATATTGAATACTTCCATGGATGCATAATCTGTTCCAAGGTCCTTACTAGATGGGAATGATTTTGTTGGTTTACTTGGTATACCATTGTTGTGTTTGATTGTCCCATTGTTCAGTTGCTTTGACTTTTATGAGTGCATGCAAGAAGTGGCTCCCATCTGTGCGCATATGAGTTTATTTTTTGCGCTGGCTTGCATGCGTCCAAATGATCACATTCATTTGTTTGTCGTACGTGTACATGCTGTGCATGCGATGGAGATGGGGTGACTTTTAGTACTTTTTACACTATTGGTCTATTAATAGTGTGAAATTTACTGTGAAAAATGTCTAATGTTGGTGGCTTTCAGTTTCTTGGACATTTCTGATCCAATTTAAAATGATTTACGCAATATAAACACAAATTTTTGGGCTCAATTGCGCATGCAATAAAAATTTTTAAACATTGTTGTTTACATAAATTTGAATCTTTTATTTTGATTGCATGCTTTAATTGTTTAAATATCTATTGGATTAATTATCAGTTTATATGTCACTTAGATCTATATCAAGTTGCCATCAACTATTATAGAAAAGGAACGGAAAGCCACATACATTTTGCTTGATAAATGACATTAAGTTTTGTAAAATAGGTATGGAATTATTGATTTCCAATTTATTTTAATGCATAAAATATGAAAGAAATAGAGAATTTATATAACTGCCTTGGAATTGTGAGTTCAACATTTCTAGTGTCATATCTTAGACAACCTTTAATGACAACTATTTTTAGCCTGTAACTGCTCAATTTGAGAGCACAAACTGAATTTCAGGCATGTTGGGCTGAGTTGAAGGCACAGAAAACCTTAGCAAGTTCCTTCGTACAAACATGCTAAACGTG
Source organism: Flueggea neowawraea (assembly GCA_948243855.1). NCBI lineage: Eukaryota > Viridiplantae > Streptophyta > Magnoliopsida > Malpighiales > Phyllanthaceae > Flueggea > Flueggea neowawraea. The sequence continues at coordinate 13,017 of CAODLS011234262.1, forward strand.
AGTTTCAGTATGTTCGAACATAGGCTTGGTAGTATCATGGTGATAGTTGTTTTGTGCCAGTTGCCCTTTATTTTCATTTCTCTTTCGTAGTGGATGTGAAACTCAGTGCTGCCCTTGGTACTTTGGAGGATTTTTTGACAAAATTGAATATATCATTGCACAAATTAGAACTTTACCTTGCCTGTAAATGGGCTTTAAGCTGAAAGGTTTTTCTCTATTGTGCAAATGCAGATTCCAGTAGCTCCACTGCAAAACGCTGATGGACCTCCCTTTTTAAATCAAATGTGGCAGAATGAATCTCATGGAGTTGCTGAACATCCTTCTGAACCAGGAATCCCAATGATTATTACCTGGAACCATGGTGGAAATGAGGTGGTTGTGGAAGGATCTTGGGATAACTGGACATCAAGGTAAGCTTTAGGTACT
>CAODLS011234305.1:0-13517 GCA_948243855.1 Flueggea neowawraea
GACTATGTATTTAAGCATGGAAATAACTTAAAACAAAGTGTGATTCATGCTTTTCTAGTTGGTAAGACTGAATACCTCCAATTAGCTTCCTGCTTATGATTAGCTTTGCATCATTCTAAATAATGACTCATAAATTAGTTACTCCGGTGAACATTACTCTTGCCTTGCAAGATCCATTGCCGGCCTCATCATGTCATCAAATGACTCGAACTTCCAAGTAGAATGCCTTTCTCTCCTTGGTCTGCAGACAAGAGAACTCGGCGCGGAAACCATTGAAGATTGTATCAAGGGAAATATCATTTCAGTCATTGAGATGAATGATAGGAAGTCTCAGAGGAGCAAAGAGGCAGAACCTTTTCTTTTCGGAGATGACTGCTGCCAAGATTCCACAATTCAGGACGAGGATTACGAACAAGGTGAGGATGAATTTGATTACATGGATTAATAGATATATCTCCTTCCATAATCAACTTTCCCATATAAATGTTTCTGAGAATTACCACTGAAATGGAACCGTAGCTGACAAAGAAGTGTTGGCGCCACATTAACTTTGAAAACGGCCTATTACTGGACATTTTTTAATTAATTTGATCCTTACACTTGTGGGCCTGTTGTGTGGCTTCATTGATCTCGAATGTCCTTTTACTGGGCCCATAAGGAATCTGTAACTATAGATCCATTTGCTTCGGTTTGATGGTCCTGCTCACCTGCTAAGCTTCCAGGTATGTATTACGCATCTGATTTCTAAAAATTGTTCTGTTCTTGTTTGCTATTGGAATGATTTTTTAACAATAACTACAGTCCACAAAGAAGGAGAAAACATTAAAGGGAGAGAAAAAAAAGCTTACCATTTTGATTCCTTTTCACATAAGTGGTGCTCAAAATTTTCCCTTTTCTTTTCTGAAGACACCACAATCACAAAAATTAACAATAGAAATTATACAATTAGCTTTTCCGCCACCATAAACAAGCTAATTTTCCACTCCGTGATTGATTTATACATATGTATTGCTACAAATTCATGACATCCCAAACATGTATTGATTTAGATAATCACTGGAAATTAGGGATGGATTCGAGCTGAGCCGAGCTGAGATTTAGAGTGTTCAAGCTCGGTTCGTCTAAATTCTATCGAACTTGAACTCAAACTCTCTCTCGAGCTCAAAATCTTGTTTAAACTCGGCTAGTCACAAGGCTCGCGAGCTCACAAGTTTGTTCACGAGCTTTTTGAACTTTGCTCAACAAAGACTCAAATAAATTTGTAGACGAGATTTGCTAGTTCAGCTTTAGAAACAACTCTAAAAATAATATAATCAAATTTATGTTAGTTCAATAAAATCATATTGAACATGCAATTGAACTAAAAACTATTAGAAATTCCAATTTGTTTCACAAGTTTAATATAATATTAGATCATCTTATGCGAGCATACTTAGACTTTTATAGACACGGTCAATTAGTGTAAGTTTGAACTTTTGTTGATGTTGCCCAAATATTAAATAATATTCTAAATATAAACATATTTTTCATAATTTAATTTCACACACACACAAATATATATATATATATATATATATATATATATATATATATATATATATATATATATATATATATATAAGGCTACAAACGAGTTTGTTTACGAGCTTTCAAACTGAGCTTTTGGGTGCTCAAGTTTGACTCATTTATTATCAAGCTGAGTCGTGAACGAGCTTTTATCGAGCTAAACTCCAAACCGCTCGCGAGCAGCTCGGCTCATTTCCACCCCTACTGCAAATATTTAAAACAGAAGCTATACATTATATGTTTCCATATATAGATATATTCATGTGACATAGATATAACAGATTTTATAGGTAAGTGTACTGTAGCCTCACGTACAGGGGATAAGGACCAAGAAGCAGCCCCAAAAAGCTATTAGCTAGGTATATTCTAGTTACTTAAGAAGTAAGCAACTAAAGCAAGTTCAAGCAGCAGAGGGTGCAGGGATGTAGGCAATGGCAGGCTCAGGCATGGAAACCATGATGGAAGCTCTGGTGTATGTTTCTTCTGCTGGTACAGAGCTGAAATTTAGCGACTCATCGTTGTATATTTCCCACCATTTTGCCACTAGAATCTTAATGTCCTGTCTGTCCATGTTTACTTCCTTCCCGGTATACCTCCATGGCTTCGAACCCTATTCCAAGTATATTCAATGTCATTGAAAAGAAATAATAATTAAAGATACGATCTTATAAGTAGTTTTGTGTTGAGTTCATAGTAGAAGTCATTAAAGTACACTTACAGCTGCACAGTAGTGAACGACCTTGGCCTTTTCGACCTCAACGTTCTCAGGATGGCGCCATAGCATGGCCAAAACTAGGTTGTAATCCAGGGGAATCGGCTTGTATATATTCTGGAAAAACATATTCAAGAAATCCTGCCAACAAAACAATTTTCAGTTGGTAAACTAGGATCAATAGCTTTACATAACCAATCTTCTGTAATAGAGATAGGTAGATAGGTAGAAAGCGCTTACTTGCTCTGCGAAGGGTGTTGGAGGAGTGATCTGAAGGGTCTCGAGAAGGTCCTCATAAGTGAAAGGGCTAGGCTCGAAGACGAACATGCCGGCGTTGAAGTACAAGGGAGGAGGAGAACCCATCTCGGCTGGCCATTGAACTCTATCAGGGCCCTGCTGGCAGTATCCAATGGAGTATTGAGGGGAGTGGCTCCATGTCTTCTCGCAGAAGCAGTCCATCACGGCGTAGAAGTGGCCGTCGGATAAGTCTAAAAGGTGGTCTTTGTTGTCGAACACTTGGATGTCCGCATCCAAATACATCATCTTGCCGTATTCCTCAAAATGGAATTTTACATCAAAGTTATTCGGCTACGTTAGGGTTTGAGTTACAAACATTCTTGGTGGTCCAAATAAGAATTGAGCCTTGTGTGGACGTACTGAGAAGAAAATCGTATGGCTGTCTTTTTTATCCCATTTTTTAAGATTATTTCATCAAGAAATTAGTTATAAAAGAAAATACGAGATTGAACATATGTAGGTAATAGGCATATATGTCTATCACTAAGTATATGTATCGCTTAATTTATTTTTCATTTAGATCGAATTACCATTGCTATTATCATAATACTTAGGATGGGATTTATAAAGCAACAAATCCTATTGAAAAGAAATAACTTAGCAATCAAGTTAGCTTAAATATGAAGATTAAAAAGGATGCTTTTGAATGAAGAAAATAGCGAATATGGATGGTCAATTAGATTAATTACCTTTTTTCGATATGATAATAAAATGAAGAAAAACAATGGTCAGTCAATTTAATTATAAGTGGCCAATAGCATGATATATAACTTACGTTCCAAATGCATAGCTTGGAGTAGTTGATGACATAGTAAGCCATGGCGAACTGAATTTGGTTCTCAGGAGGATAAATAGGTTCGATCTCACGAACAACGCAGCCCTGAGACCTCAGGATGTCACGGTGCTCCTCAGGGACATCCGGCAAGATTGCCACCACAAGTGGGTATGCACTCTTCACCTTCCTCAAACCCTTAGCCAATCCAACCACACCTTTCACGCAATCACCATTTCCCGCCAAAAATGTCACATATGCCTTTTACTGTACCCGCCATTGTTGATACTTGAGACCTTCCCCGAGAACACGTCCACAGGCACTTCCGGGGCCATTTTAGTCTTTATGTTGTTGGTGTGGTTATTCAAAGATTGGCTTTTGAGGATTGTTGGGAAAGCAAACCAGCAGTCCTTAGGATGCCACCTTACTAACCTTTTGTTCCTGACTTCTTCAACGCCACCTTGAACCCATTTATATAGAGCTCAAAATGCACACCAAATTCGTTTCAAATGAACTCGAAATGACATTCAAATGAAATTTCATTTTAGTCCTTTTCATTTTTATATAAACTATTATTTTAGGATGGTACAAAATTGATTAATTTTTCCTATTTAGTGGGTAGAAAAATGAATGAACACTTTTTTTAGTGAAGTTCATATTGTTTAGCCATATCATCATGAAAAATGAACGGTTGAGATTGGAGGGATTGAGTTCATGGTCAATTGTGAGGTTGATGCTATTAAATTTAATGTTTTTCATTAGTTACCGCTAAACAAGTAATTAGCAAGAGGTAGTGGAAGTCATTTTCTCGGGAGTGAAAGATGTATTATAGGCTAACGTCAGCTCCTCAATTGTGAGGTTGATGCTATTAAGATTAATGTTTTTCATTAGTTACCGCTAAACAAGTAATTAGCATGTGGGAGTGGAAGTCATTTTCTTGGGAGTGAAAGATGTATTATAGGTTAACGTCAGCTTCTAGCGGGTGTCGTAGTGAGTCTCCTTCGGTCACCACCGAGGAAAACAACATTCCACGGTGGGGAGTATTTATCTGCATGGTCACGTCCAGCAGGGATACGCCACTATCGGTAGTTCCCGACTTCCCTTTTTGCTGACAAAAAAAAGAGGTGTAGCATTTGGTATCAAAAATAGATCATACTATTGGGTTTACGTGGACCTTTTGGACATGGAATTTCACTATATGCAATTTATTTTTTTACTCTGAATTAGAATTGTCGATCCACAATTCTTTTATATATTATCTTTGTGATTGGATTTGTGTCATTTACATATTTTATGATTAGATGTGATTTAATATACTCGTGCACCTATAAAATGATTATTTTTTTTTTATTTTTTTTGACAACATAAAAGTGATCATATAAGCATTACTCTCTTTTATGGAATGTCCGAAGAGCCAAAGCTGAACTCGGTGAAGTGACCGAGTCTCGTCACCACAACACCTCATTAGGGGCCAACAACCTATAGAGCTATCCACCAAGCTCTAATACTTGACCAAAACTCGATATCGTGAGATTGAAAATCTCTGACAATATCACTCTCTCCTGAGCTCGAACTCTAACCAAACAAACTTAGGACCGCTCCCATTTCCGCTGGATTACTCGTGAGGGATGATTATTTTTGATTAATTAAGGTAGTAAGAAATTGAGGACTGAAGAAGATTCAAATCATGTAAAGTATGATATTATAATGTTCTTTCCGTTGTCCCTTCGCCCTTCGGGGACATCCGATAAAATAATGTTCTTTCCTCTAATTACCACGAACAAACCAGTTTAATAGAAAGATTCCAAAGAAGAAAGAGCGACAATTATGCCAAAAAGCTATAGAGGAATTTTGCGTGAGAAAAAAATATGAATCTTATGTGTTTGTTCGGTCAGTACTTTACCAATGTAGACATCACGGTAACTATTGTCAACCTCCAAAATCAAATCACTTAACGAAAACTAAAAATATTCCCATGGATTTACACAAGTATATACGCAACTGGAAATACCCCACAATAGGGTGGCAAATAAGATAAATTAGTACTATAATATATATCTTTTTCTTAAGAAAAAATATTTAATCCTACATAATCTACTATTTAACAACAAATTATAATTTCGGTTAAAAAAAACTATAATTAGTATAATTTATCATTTGCAAGCCACCTTTTAGTTATAATTGAAGTTTTTCTTTTTGATAAGTTGGTTATATTTTGAGGTTAATTAAGAAGCTATCATGAATTATTGTACTTTGCTTACACAGTCCTTTCCAATGAAAATAAAATAAATTTAAAAATTATGTAAGTAACTGAATATAGTGAATTTGAACTTAAGCCATTTAATCATGAGCTGCTTTAATAGATCAAATAATATGATTATCATAATCACATTTCTCTTATATTACAAAAGCAGCATCAATTCAAAATTAATAGTAGTTTTATCGATCTTCTCCGATTTAGCTTCAATTAGGGCTTTTGTTTCAGAGTATCTCTCGGCATCCATTCCTCTGATATGCTAAGTAGCCAGCTTTTGGTTTCCATCATTTCTTTTGTAAAGGTAACAAAAATATATAGACGCCTAATGAATCCATTACCATCATATCAAGTACATGACCATCGTCCATCCCATGCAAACCAAACCATATGTATGTCAATTTACTTAATTATATTGGTATAGTCGAAACAACTGTATTATGTACAGGTTTCATATATGGATTAACTAGGGAAAACAAAAAAAAAATAAAAAAACAATGTTATATGGCAAAGCCATTTAGGGACAAACAAGTGTCGGAGCACCTGCTTTTGTCGTAGAAAGGCCATAAGAGCCCTCCTCCGGCGGGCTCTGCCCTTTGTGATTCCATAAACCCAGCACCTACTGTTGGGTTCATAGAGGAGAAGTTGCGGCAGAACAAGGAAGACCTATCCTGTCCTTTTTTTTTTTAATTTTACCGTTGTTTCGCTCTGTATTATAAAAAGAAAATTAAAAAATAAATAAGTGGACCACCCCTTAATTTCCCATTCAAGTCAACAGAAGTTAGAACCCTCCATGGCTCCATCCTCTTCTCTTTAGGTTTCAGACTTCCTCGTATCTGTCGCTCCACACCTCCATCCTCCGCCGAGCAATCCTCTCCTCCGCCCACGCCGCGCCGCCACCTTGCTTCCTTTTCTCAAGCTGCGTCGTCCCGTTCGTGTGTACCACCGTCCTGGTAAGTCCATTTCCCCTCTTTTTTGACAAATTTTAGTTTTAATTAGGGTTCGAGACTTAGAGTTTTAACTTGGAGTGATTCGGATTTATGAAATGAAATTTGTTGAAGATACAAAAATGGGTTTGGGGATTTAATTAGGGATTCCATGTTTGTTGATTTTGATTTGAAGAAATGAAAATGGGATGGGTGTGTCAAAATAATAGTGTGTGTGAGAGAGAGAGAAAGAGAGAAGGATGGAGAAGAAAGGAGTTGTGGTGGAGAGAATGACGAGTTTCAATTGGTGGGTGGGAAGAACTAGAAGATGGTTTGGGTTTTGTGTTATGGATAGGTGAAGGTTTGGGCTTTATTGTTGGGGTTTATGTTATGGGCGAGTGAATGGTTTGGGTTTAATGGTATGAGTGTAGGTCGTACGGTCCTTTGGATAGAGATTTTTATAGTTGAGTAAATTTTAAGTGGGTTAGTTAGATTTTTTTTTGTTGCTAGCTTGATTGATTTGAATCAATTTAATTGTGATTTAATTTTAGACAAAGCTTAATTTATTAATTTTCATTTGTTAATTGATTTGAATGTCCATTGATATTAGAGGTGACAAAATTATTTAATTTTGATGTTGGCTTTTCGTATAGAAGAGTATTTTTTCTTATATTCGTGATTGCAATCTAATTATTGTTGTTCTTGTTTTTTCTTCTAATCCAGGATGAGGAGAAGAAAAAGAAGAAGTTGTTGGTTGCATATCATGATGCAATAGGACAAGGTTTGAAAGATAAACTTCGAATGAACAGACGTGAAGAATGTGACAAAAAATTAAAGAAGCTTGAAGCAGGTATCTCCTCCTGTTGATAGTTCTGATTTTGCTCCACATTGGTGACATTTACAGGAATCATTGTGCCTTTCACAGTTATGGAATTCATTTACAAGATAATATTAGTTTAAACCGAACTAAGTTATAATTGAACTAACAAACTGTTGATTTAATGATATATGTTGTCCTGATCAGACCTTAGCTACGAGAGGAAAAAAAATTGTATTATACCTTTTTTTGTTGTTGTTGTAGGAGTTACCTGTTAATGGAGAAATTGTTCAAAATCTATATTTACGAAGAAGGAGACCTCCATTGTTCCACTATGAAAACATTGTCGGAGCCGGGATTTAACTCCTATTTAGACAAAATCTTGGCTCCGCCAACGATTATATATAACATAGATGACGCAGAAATGATGCAGTACTTAGATTTGGAAAATGGTCGGTATTAATTAGTGTTGTTTTAACAAAAGCTTGTACTAATTCTTTTATTAATAACCGAGTATAAGACTATTATATATGTTGTCTAATTACTTTTAAAATATAAAAATTTGGAATGTGAAATCTTTCGCTATCTATCTTCTTCATCAACTTGATCCTGTTTTTCATGTACGTCTTCTTTTTTATAGGGTTCCCGTGCCATCCTTCTTTTAAAAGTTTGAATGCGTTTAACAGTCCAAAGACTAATGAAATAATAATATTATACACAAAGTCTTAAACATATTAAGAAAAAGTATTTTCCAGGTTCCTGTTGGTTTATGTATAACCACTTCTTCATGAATTATGTTTTAGTAAAAATATCACTTAGAAAAAGAAAAGGACAAATATAGAAGTATATTACAATTATATATATGAAAGAACTATAGACGTATATTACAATTATATATATGAAAGAACTATAGAAGTATATTATTAATTTGGTGCCTATATTTTATTTTTGGTCGAGCAATCCTAATGCTTCCTTTGACAAAAAGCTGTGTAATAAATAATTGGTTCTGTTAGATATTTAGAAATTTCAAAATGTTGAAGGATATCAATGGTGTCAATTAGTATCGATAAGCATGGATAATAAAGAAAAATTAATTACGAACAAACTTTCCAAGGATTATCAGCATCGATAAAAATAAAATATTCAGAAAATCACGAGCCAATAATATATGAGTTACCATGCTCCAGAAAGTCCGACTAAAATAGTAAAATAATATTTATTAAAGACTGAAAAAATACAGAAGTTTACTTGGGTACAGTACAGATATGTTGTTATCCATATAAAATAAAATAAAAAACAAAATAGAGTGGAGGGCGTAATCCTCTATAAATTGCTTTTTAATGAAATGGATAACAATAAGTCACTTCGGACTAAGTCAATCAACTAGCGGACGGCTGCTAGAACAGCTGGTGTGATTCCTCTATCGATATGGTACATCCCAGATTTAAACTTGTCTGTAAACAGTTGTAATAGTTTTTTTCTATAAGAGTTGTAGGCTGGTAAAAAAAAGTCAATCAACTAGATTTTTTTTTTTATTTGGAAGGCAAAGATATTTTTTTAGTGCCGACAGAATTTGGTTACCTTTGTGTTATCTTCATCCGGACGCTTCCAAGTATTTGATGAACATGTAATGATTTGTGTGTAGTGTTGTCTGCGTGTACGTATCTGAAATGACTAAATCTGGAGATGCTGCTTTAGATGCAATGTGGGTGTTTCGATGGGGACGCTAGAGGCGACTGAACTTGCCCCGTCTTTTTCCAACCACGTTTTTTTAGTCAACAAAAAAAGGAATTGGACGTATTTTTGTTGGATATGATCATACAGATAAATATTTCTCACCGTAGAATGTTGTTTTGTTCGATGACGATCAAGAGAGACTCACCACGATACTCGCTAGGAGCTGACCTTAGTTTATTGGTGCGAAGATATCCGAAACTAACCAAAAAGACAGGTGCGTCTCGATTCCAAATTGAAGGTATTAAGACAATGTTCCTTTCAGTCAGACCACCTCCTAAGAGGTCTTTTTCCAACCACGTTTAACATACCAAAGTATAAGATTTTAAATATTAATGTCTGGGAGTATACAAAACTATACTCAGTTCACCATCTAAATGATTGAGTTAAACCAAATGATGAAAGTAACTAAATTATAAAATTAAATATGATTATTGTATACATTTGATTCATATAAAAATTTGATTATGTATCATAAATGGGTTCATAATACTAAATATTACGAAAACTAATTATAGTACTAAATTATATAAGATACAAAATTATGAGATTTTAGTACTATATATTTATGAAGAGCATTGAATGATTTAGTATCATGAATGAGTTTATAGTACTAAATGTTTAAATTAAAATCTAATATAGTACTAAATTTAATATGATACAAAATGATGAGGTCTTAGTACTATAAATTTATTGAGAGTACTAAATAATTTAGTATTATGAATGAGTTCATAGTATTAAATGTACAAACTCAAATCAAATATAGTTTTAAATTTTATATGACAGGAAATTATAAGGTTTTAATACTATAAAGTCATTGATATTACTAAATAATTTGATATCATGAATAGATTTATAGTACTAAATGTTCAAACTAAAATCACATATATTATCAAATCTTTTGTGATACAAAATTATGAGATTTAGTATTATAAATTCATTGAGAGTACTAAATGATTTAGTATCATATATGAGTTTAAAGTACTAAATTTTCGAAGTTGATAACTAAAATAGTACTAAACATTTAATGATACAAAATTATGAGATTTTAATTCTTTAATTTTTAGAGTACAAATCAAATGTAATGTATTAAGAACATTTTTTTTTTTAAATTGAATACTATATTATTAAAATCCGTCAACATATCTAATGAGTTTTCCTTTGGTATATATCATTCCTTACATTTTCTTATTCTAGTTATGATTATCTACTCTCACTCGTATTAACATAATGATGATTATTAATAATTTATGTAAAAGAAAACATTAAACAAAGAACAATCTTAAGTAACTAAACCAATTTTATTTGGTTGGTTTAGTCAAATTAGTTTGAAATTAAATTATTATATTCACAAGGTTAATTTGTGCACCACCATCTAATAGCTTACATTTAATGTAATAATCTAAGAGACATAATTACTTGGCCTAAGTTAATCCACTTAGTTAGTGGACTAACTATACTATCTCTCACCTTTTTTTTATTAAATCATCTTTGTATTTAAATATCTTTTAGAAATCTAACTAATCCAAATTTGAATAAGATAAATATCTTGCACGATGAATTCCTCTATATTCAAAATTTAAACTCTAAACTTATAAATAAAAAAAGGCCGTATCACTCTATCATAACCATGGCGTAAATGATGAAACCACATTTGAACATGCATGGAATATATAGGGTATGCATATATACATACTTGCCAAAATATGCATGTACATGCATGATTGATATTGTCTAATATTATTCCCTGTTGAATTAAATACACAAAAAGTTGAATAATGTAATGCATAACCATGTACATTTCCTGCCACAGAATTGTACTTGATAGAAACATAAATGATTCTTGCAAAATGTGAATTTTGCTGTGCTACCAACTTTACAAAAACAAACTCAAAAAAAGCTGTAGTAGGAACAGAATACCAACTTTGCTGGAGCATGGGAATATTTTTATTGTTGCACATCCCAACTTTAACGGGGTAAGATCCAAGGAAGATTATACCCAACTGCTGAAGAAGACATCTTGTCTGGTTGTTACATTTCCATCACCCAAATAATTATCTTGTATCAGTAAACTAATACCAGCTTGATCTCTCTAATATATATGCAAGTGGTGGTGCCAGTGCTTAGACAGTTTGTATTGCAAGAAAATCCGATCGATACTTCTCGATCCCTCTAATTGGACCATTTTTTAATGTAAATGATTAGCAATACTATGCCTACAAATAATTAACCAACTTTACCTTATTAAATACATACATACATCAGATCTAATTGCATACAATCACAATCAGCCAGCGGCTTTTCCTGCGGAATTTATATTAAAAGTGTTGATGACGATGTTGATTTAAATGTCAAATGACACACGTAGAGATGACAAGTGGGAAGCTAATGAGTGATCGTGATGATAGAAGATGACATGATTTTGAAGTGGTGGACGATGTTTGTATTACAGCGTTTAATTTGAATCAAACGATGACGAATTAACGTTGCAAGCGAAACGAAGAAAGGAAAGATTAGAATGGTTTCGTTCACATACGTGGATATTTTGGAGCCAAATTTGGAATTTATAGCAAGGGTGACCAAAAGATGAGTGCTCTTTAACAGATTGTCTCGAGTTTTGTGGAGGGTCCCAGAAGGGGTTCATGTGGATGAGGAAGCAAGGACAACGATTGAGGAAGTTAATTTATATGGAGATGCTAATTACTGCACTGCCTGGCTTGGAAGTTATTATGAAATGTGGTTCCCAGTAGATTGGCAATGTTCAATAACAAGAAGAATTGGGATGTGCTTCAAACCCATAAAAGTTGAGGTTCAGTTCATCCTTCGCATCATGTAATGAAAGAAGTGGTGAATATAAGATTTTTTTTTGAGTCCAGATGTCTCAATGTGGTATCCTTACATTGTGCTCACGTACTCTTTTCCGATTCCACCTTTCTGGTCGGAAATAGTTCCTTCCCCTACTCTTTCCAACTTGCACAATTTGTGAATCAGATTATTTCCAATTATCAAGTTGGGGATTCCAGAATGGTATCATGCATGCTATTCATTGGATCGGACATTGTTTTTGACCTGATATTCACGCCCCAAGCTGAAGCAATCTCAATTATATGCAGCTCTTGTTATTTCTAACTTAATAACGCCAGTTGGGAATCTTAAATCTTAGAAATTTTCAAAAAATCCACCCGGTGTAATTTCCACAATTTTAAAGCCTGCAATTCTATGATTGCTGACCTGTCACTTGAGCTTCAGATCCGAGACCGAAATTTGTCCCCTAAGCCCAAATCAATTCTATGGGCTGAAGCTTCTTATTGACCCTTACTGACCTGGCCCCTTTTCGTAGTTCTAATAAGAGCCAATATTGGGCCTCACGTGTACATGACCAGAGGGGGCTTATTAGATCGACAAATTTGCAGGTTCGAAAATTGCTACACAACAAACCCGAACTTTGGAACGGCATAGACAAGGAAACTCCGGGTCCAACTACATTTGCCATGAACTACCAGACCGGAAACAAATGAAAGTATAACCATGAACATGAAAGTGACAACTAGTTAAACGCAACAAAATTATGCGCCAAAACAATACAGCAAGAGATTGCACACGAGATGAAGTGTCAACAAGAGGCGCAAGTATAGTAATATTCAAAAACCAAGTAAAATGATCAAAAGCATATCCAAACCATATTCTATTACAATATAAGCACAAAAGGTCCTAATACAAGGATCCTCCTCCAAGGGGGGAAAAAAAGGCATAAACACAATCCACTTGTCTCAAAAGTGGGAAAAAACAAATGATTAGATAATATTCACCCCTGCATCCAGAATTACCAATCGACAAAATGTCTGCTCAGTTGATTTATGCCTGCAAGTGAGAAATATTAAGCGAATGAGAACTAGCAATTACCAACAAATAGTTGAACTTTGATGAAGGAATGGTGAAACTTATTGATTAAATCACAACGCAAACTAAAATTCAAAAGAATTGATATAACTTAGGGAAAAGAATATGTAAAACGTTCCCAATTTACTGAAACTGGATGGATGAAAAAAAGAACACCATAGCTGGATGCAAGTCTTCAACAACATGTGGTAGAGAGATTCCAAACATATCACCATAAAGTTTCAATGTTTACATACCTTGTTAGCGATATTGTTGGAAAGCCAATCCAACCCCTCATAAAGACCCTCACCAGAGGTTGCACAGGTGCTCTGGATGTACCTGAAAAACAAAAACAAGACACCATTAGATAACATGAAGAAACAAATGATGCATACAAATATCATGATAAGACAAACAGAGAGTTTACCAGTGACGCTGGCGGAGGGAGTGGAGGCCAAGCTTATCAGTGATCTCAGCAGCATTCATAGCATTGGGAAGATCCTGCTTGTTAGCAAATACAAGCAACACTGCATCTCGCAGCTCATCCTGAAATCATTTGC
>CAODLS011234308.1:0-11485 GCA_948243855.1 Flueggea neowawraea
TTCGTTATAGTGGAAATCCTAAGTGACACTTAGGTAGTGGACGTATGCATGGTTGACCGAACCACTCTAAATTGCAGTGTTGTTTTCTCTCTTCACTACAACTTGCTTATGCTCTCCAAACTCAACCAAGACATCCTCGAAAAATTCTGAAAGGAAAATTTTGAAAAAATTGCATAAATTGATTTTGATAGGGGGAGTGAAAATTTCAAAAATATGATCATAAATATTTAATCCTAACCTCATAACAAGGATGAAATCCTTGATAAATTGTGTTGCCTTGATGTAGTACTTAAATTCTTCAAAGTTTTGATATCATCAAAAAGGGGGAGATTGTTGAATCATGGGTGATCAATATTAAGTTTCTTTTATGTTTTGATGATGTGCAAAATATTTGACTTAGATTTAAACACGTTGGAAAGCTTGGAACTGCAAATTAAGCAACTGAAAGTGCCACGACGTACGTTATATATTTACAACGTACGTCACAGTGAAGAGCAACGTACGTGACAAATGCACAACGTACGTAGACGTGGAGCTGAATGCAAACAGAAGCCACTGGAATGCTGAAGTGCCAATACAACGTACGTTAGAGAATCACAATGTACGTCATCTGGAGATATGGCTATGATCAACATACTTGAAGGAAGAAAAACGTACGCAGACCTAGAGAATTTGCAGACAACGTACGTAGGCTTGGTACGACGTATGTCATGAATGGTCTAGAAGGCTGCAACGGCTATAAATTAACTCTAACGGCTAGTTTCTCTCTACCAACAGTAATATGGCTTAGAAAAGCTACAAATACATCCAAGAATGGCAGGAAAACATGAATGATTATATGCTTTCAAAGTCTAAAAGAGTTTCATCATTCCATCACCCCTAAAACACCAAAATCAAGCTAGAGAGAAGATTATGAGCATCAATCAAACACATGTACTCCTAGCATAGAGCTTTCACTCTTGTAAACTGTTTTGTAAAAATCTTTGAGAGTGGGGAAATGTTGGTTGTGAACATATAGAAAACAATATTGTAATGGCTTTAGAGGGGTTAGCCGTAATTAACCTTGTAGGCCTTGAAGGTGTGAGCCGCAATCAACCTTGTTGACTTTGGAAGTGTGAGCCGTAATCAACCTTGGTGTAAGGTTTTGTTGGATTGAGCTGGAATCAATCTTCGAAATAGTAGAAATCCTAAGTAGTAAGACTTAGATAGTGGACATAGATATGATTGGCCGAACCACTTTAAATTGCGGTGTTGTTTTTCTCTCTTCACTTCAACTTGCTTCCACTCTCCAAACTCAACCAAGACATTCTCGGAAAATTCTCCAACAACTATAGCTGGATTTTAGAAATCAACTAATCAAAAAACTTATTAAACATGTCACGTCACTTGAAAATGCCACATGACATGCTGACGTGGAAATCCAACCAAAACTAACCCAACTGGAAAGCTAAGCTAACCACCCCTTCTTCTAATTTTCTTCCTCACAAACCACAAGCCATCTTCTTCATCTTCCAAATCAAGCACAAAGACCATTTCTGCAACTTCCAAGCATGGTTGTCGCTGCATCATCAAAACCAGACCCGATTACCGCAACTTCGAAACATGATGTTTTAATTAATTAACTATATCATCTTTCTGTTTTTAGAACAAATTGGGATGGACCCTTGACCCGACCACCATGTCTATAGAGAAGTGAATAGAGCGGGAGATCGACTTGCAAATTGGGGTGACAGGTGCTAAAACAACCTCCACCTGAAATTTTACAGATTATGTTGGAAAACTTATGTGGTGCCTCCTTTTCTAGAGTTGTTACCAAAAAAAGAAATCTTTTTATTTGGATAAATTCTTATTTCTCAATTTAGAATTTTAGATGATTGAACATTAGAAATAAATTACAATTAGAAACATGAAGAATTTAAAACCAAAAAAAATAAAAAGAAGATTCATTCATGGTTGCCGACAAACGAAGTGGTCTTTGATTGGTTAATAAAAATGGAGAATGGTTAGAATGGTACTTGCCCACTCTTGCTCTTGGGAACGATGTCTCGGGTTGGTAAGTGATGCGGTGGAAAAAAAAAGAATTTCATGATATATTTTTTTAAATTACATTAGAATTCTATTTTAGTCATTTTTCTTGTTTATAAATATTAAATTTTTTGTTTCTTTAATTTATCTTTTATTAAGTTTTGCCTACATAGTATAAATATGTAATATTTTTATTTTTTGAATGGTAGAGTTTGATAATAAAATATTGGTGTGAGTACATATTTTTCTCCAAATTTTTACATTCCTATAGAAATTAAAGATTTTTTATATTTATTTTCCTAGTATTTGTTGAATCAATAAGTTTATAGAAAATTATTTTCAATATTCGTGTGCTAATCAAAGGATTTAATATTTATCCTTTGATTTTATTACTTTTGCTGCATCAGTTGATATAAGAGATGAACAATCATGCCGTCAAGAAGACAATAACAACTTGAAAAGCGTGCATGGAGCAATGGATCCATGAGATCATTGATGAACGGTTTGAATATGACTACAATTTAAGGATGAATTCTCTCCACCCTCGGGAGAATGATGCGATGCAAAAAAAAGAATTCCATTAATAAACATAAATTAGTGTACCAGTGAGTCGGTACTTTCGATCAATGTTTGATAACTTTCTTGAAACAAATATGAGTTTCATAACAATATTTGTTTCAATGTGAGTTTAATGACCGTGCTATAAATGACTGTGTATAAAATTGACCTGAAGTTTTTATGGTATAGTTTGTATAAAATAAAATTGTGGAAGCAGGTCATTATAGCACCACGCAATACACGGAAACGTATACTAGTTGGATTGGTGATACAACTGTGTCATTGACGAACTGAGTCATCTTAATTGAATTAGCGTAGCAGTGGGTCAGTCTTTTCATTAAAGAAAATTTATTTCTACTTTTATCGTGCATAGCCTAGAATATAAATCAAAATTAAAAAGAAAAATCAAATTAAGTTGGAATTTAGCTTGTCTATATTTGACTTTCATGATATAAAAAATAAAAGAACAAGATTAACAAAGAAAAACATTTGAAGCCTACTTAGATCATTTGCCATGTTCAAGAAATTGCGGCGCTTGTTACGGCAAATAGAAATTACATTTTAATAGTTGCATTATTGCTCTGTACAAAATGTTGTCAACTAAAGAATTACATTAAGATTATTCAATCTCTCTTGGTGCCCGCAATTTCAATTGCAATCATCCCTCAAATGAGTCGATTCTGATCCATTAATCTCAGATTTGAGATTTTCTCTTCAGATCCTTTGCATCAGCCAAAAAAGGCGACAAGCCGATGCTTTCAGTTCAGTTTGCTTCTCAGATCATACTGCAAATCCTTTGAATCAATAAAAAATTATGTCCAAACCTCATCATTTCTTCTTCTCCCTGTTTGCTTACGATTATGTCCCAACTTGGACATGACTAAAAGTCTGAATGGTAAAGACAAACTAAGCTTGAATGTGTTATCGGTGTTCGGCAAAGAGGGCATTCCGGTTTCTCATTACACCATTCCATAATGCAGTTCCTGCGAAATCACCATTCAATGAGAAAAATGCGTAAGATGGCAAGATATGTAACTCCTATCAAAGAGAGAAGAACGAAAGAAGAAATCAGAGGTAGGGAAGCGAAGAGAACCAGCAGAACACATGACCGCAAGCTGTTGCTGTTGGGTATTGCCGATTGCTCAAGCAAAGCGTGCATTTGCTGACACCACTTGGTGCATGAGACTAACGATCCACAAATTAGGATTCATGTTATAAACTGCGTATGCATATTACATTTAATTCTCATCATAAAGCATCAAACATTAGTATTTTCTGGACAATGTTGACTGTTAAATAGATCCAGAGCTCATTCAAGCCGATTATGTATGACCAAAAATGTAATGTAGATGGCCAATAGCGTGGCTCATCACATACCTTGGTCTTGAATCCTATGATTTTGAATAGTTTTATTTATTTATTTTACATTTGATCACATCAACATCAACTTCATTACTTCAAGCAGGTGTATGGATAAATTTCTCACGTACAATTCTGTCTAAAATGGTCTTTACATTCTCTACAATTTGCACTAAGAGAATATGCAGTTACCAATCGGGGAAAAAAAAAAGAATTACGGGGGCAAACAGTAGACCTTAAACAAATATTAATTACATAAAATTTAAGTCTCACAACAAAATAAAAAAAATACCTCTGAAGTTGATGCGAAATCTGAGGCCCAACTTCCCCTACCCTGTGTGGTTATTACATTGCCATCCTCATTAATGATGGGCAAACCTCGTCCTGTAAATCAAGAAGAGATGAATTTTACTGAGCAGATTGAGAATGGCGAAATGCTTAAGGGAAAAATACTAGATGCAATGAAACAACTCAATTATCAATCAAATTTTTGAAAATAGTAGTGGAAAGCCATCAAATCAAACTCAACCACCCAATTATTGAGATTTAAACCAAGGACTTGGAGTTGCCAATTCAGAAACTTTTGGCCAGAAAAAACAACACAGAGGAAGTAGCTTCCAAGGGTTCGAAACCAGGCTCACCAATTAAATCAACGGGAAACATATCTTGCAAACATTGCACAAATGGTGGGGAAATTGCCTTAGGAAATCACATTTACATCACTTCCTTTACGATTTTAATACAACAGTTAACTATAAAATTTGGCTTGACTTTGAAATGAAATACCTGTTGTTTGGTATGACTCCAATGATGTCTGATTAATAGAACTAGCAATAGATGACAGATTGCTGCGTCGTAAACCTTCAGCAGCAATTACACATAGCTGAATTAGAAGAAATATTCCCAATATTTGGTATCTGCAAGAAAGTGAAATATTTTAGTTTACAAAAATATCTGTGCTAGATGTTTTACCAAACAAGAAAAATAAATTAAAAAAAAAGATAAATCTGTTGATAATGGAAACAGTTGAAGCATGCATACAATTGCTAATTTAGAAGCTGGTGCACAAAACCTATACCTTGGCCTTTGATTGGATGGCTTTCCTATGAAAGAATAACGAATGCCAGATGCACGTTTTGCTATGTGGTAGTATAGTCCTGCATGAAATCAAAGCCTATGTGATGAATTTTTTGAACAAATAAATAATTAGAACTCGGACTTTGTGATACAAAGATAAACCTCCAATAATGTGAAGTTACCTTCAAAATAAAAAAACATTAGGTTGGCACGAAGAACCAATTGCAAAAAGTCACGCACTAAAGGAAGTACCTGAATGTAATAGAACAAAGTTGACTTGGTGAAAAATATGTGCTAAACAAGGCACAAAAGGAAAGTATAATGTTTCAATTGAAAAGAGAAAAAGGAACGATATTCTAGAAATGAAATCATTGAGTTCATCTAACAAGCACAATTAATCAAGTCTCCTCATTGAGTTCATCTAACAAGAACAGTTAATCAAGTCTCTTCAAAGTGAGATAAAAATAAAGCAAATGACAAACCACATTCAATCCAATGCCACCATGTGGTCAATATATAATATAAGCAGTAAAACAAATATATCGTGTTTTAGCTTGAGACATATGATAAACCATACTGTAGGCCATCTTCGAACCACACGCAACCAAAGTGCACTAAACTTCTGCTTCAACCTTGATACCGAAGAAACTGATTCTCCAGATGGTGAAGAAGATGGAAGATCGGTCATTTCGGGGGACTGAACCTGACTGCCCCATGGATTAATTCTATTGGACAGTTCATCTGAAAGAGAATCATCAAGGGCAATGCCATGGGAGGCAACCCTTGAGCTGCAAAAAGTACTAAAGTTCAGAATATACTAGTAAAAGCACAGGAGCAAGAATTTAATCCAAGAACAAGAATAGACCCTAATAGCTAACAAGAGAAGATAATGAAACTAATAGTTAACAAGAATAGACCCTAATAGTTAACAAGAGAAGATAATGAAACTTGAACCTGATTCTTTCCGCAATATAAGGAACCGCCGTCTGGTACACAATAAAAAGTGCTCGCCTCGCCGGCGTAGGAGGAAGTCCATATGGCCCAGCAACCTACCAAAAAAGTCCATGAATTACACATAAACGAATTTAATTAACAGCTAAATGTCAATAAAAGTACTTCAAAGCATTGGCGAGTGATAATTTAAATCCAGTACGAAACCCAAAGGCCAAAACTAGTTAAACAGAGCAAAGCTTCCTTCAGATACATGACATTACAGAAAATACAACCGCAACAAAGAAGAAGAAAGACCTGAGTAATGTCACAGTACTCTTCACCAAGAGTTTGCTGGCCAGAACCAGTAGTCAACAAATAATAAAGAACCTGACCTACAAGCTTTGTCTGCACTCAGAAAATAAAAGAAATTTCAACCCGTTTCTCAGTTTCATTTAAAAGTATAGAAAGTCATAAACTGTGCTATAAAACAGAGGAGTAGGATTAAGCAACCTCGTTCTGGTAAGCCACAGCAACTCTTGTACCTTAAAACGAGAAAGAGAAAGAGAGAGAGAGAGTTAGTGATAATTAAATTGTGGAAGAGATAGAGAGAAGGGGCAAAGTAGGAAAAGAACCGAAGAGGTGGCGGAAGGCGTCACGGCAGGCGTCGTATACAAAGGCAGCGTACTGGTCGTCTTTCTCAGCAGCTCTCATGATCTCAGGCTGAGCAGCGAGAGGTAACCGCCGCGGCTCGGTGGATGCAGCGGCGGAGGAGGAGGATTGTCCGCTGGGGCCTGGGTCGCCGGAGGGAGTTGCGTTTGGGGTCCTGGGGACTCCCATTTTTTCAGGATTTTGACGTTGCGTATCAAATTAAACAAAAAACGAAGAGAATTTCGTTAATTTGGAAAGGAAATGGACGAGTGAGGAAGGTTGAGACTTCAAGAGAGCTTCTGCGCGATACTCGGGAGGAAGAAGATAGGGCAGAGAGTGGATCCATTGTACGACGTCGTTGGTGTTAACAGATTAGATGCGAAAAGTGGATTGTGAAAAATAATACCGCCGATGACGGGAATCGAACACGGGTAGCCCGCGTGACAGGCGGGAATACTAACCACTACACTACAACGACCTTATGACGGATTGTAGCAACTGTATCCTTATGTTAGGTTAAAGACAAACGTAAAAGTCCCACGTTACTGTAATTTATTCTTGTGCTCCCTAACTTAGTTTTCTCCAATTCAATTTCAAGAGTCACTCTTCAATTTTTGCTCCAATCGGTTGCTAGTATGCATTCATTTTACATTAATTCTTTATATTTCAATGATTGAATGTAGAGTGTGTATTGGATTTATTATGAGTAATAGTGAATGATTTTTTTTAATCAGATTACAATATTAATATCAACAACTATAGATGCAGTTTTTAAGAGGAAAGAAAAGAATTCCAATGCTAACTCACAATCTCAATCACAGCTACAGCCACAACCTAGTGAGCCAGTTCCTGAACCGTGTGATGAAATTTCTTTAGAGCAGGTGCCATTGAAAGCTCAGAGAATTGATCATGGAAAGATCTATGTTACTTTGTTAATACGTGATCCATGTTTATGCCCTCAAATTTGGGAATATCCAATCAACCAAGAGACGAAAATTGAAGGGCATGCATAAAATTTGGACCATATTGGTCTCATCCATCTGAGTTTTCGTGCCCATTTTCTGGTGCAGATAATCATCCTCGTAGGTTTCAATCTCAATGGCTCAAAAATTTTCCATGGCTTGAATATTCAGCTGCAAAGGATGCTGCCTTTTGTCTTCCATGTTATGATCTTTTGAGTAAGCAACCAAGTGGAAAGCCTGGATCATATATCTTCACAGCTACAGGATTTAGAAATTGGAGAAAAGTTGACAATAGAAAGGGCTCTGCATTTTTAGCTTATGGGGGAAAAAAAAATCCTAATTCATCACATAATATGGTTGTTCCATGTTATGAGGATTTGAGGAACCAATCATGTCACATTGAAAAGGCGATCCAAAGGCAAACATCACAATAGATTTAGAACAATCGATTACGGTTAAAAGCTTCAATAGATATTGTTCAGTGTCTATGCTTTCAAGCTTGCAATTTTCGAGGTCACGATGAACGTCCGAATTCAAAAAACCAAGGTAATTTTCTTGAAGTGTTGAAGCTTTTAACATCTTATAATAAGGAAGTTAATGATGTTGAGTTAGCGAATGCCCCACAAAATGCTAAATATAAAATTTTGCATGTGTATACTAGAAATGTGCAACTTGCTATTCGGGATGATATTGGTTGAGCTAAATTTTGCTTGATTGTTGATGAAGCTCGTGAAGAATCTAAGAAAGAGTATTGCTGACTAGGCCAAAACCAGCTGCTTCAGAAAATTAAGGGACATTTTGGTCCAAAAAAAGAATTGGGTCAAATTAGCTCTTGGGTCAAAATGTTATGGTTAGATTTGAACCTTATCCCTTAGACTTTGTTATTTCTTAGATTTGGTTTTGCTTGCTAGAAGTTGCAAATGTTTATAGTATTGTGCAGTGTCACAATGGATACACACATTTTTTTATCTTGCAAAATTAAGTTGGGCAATTAGTGTCCTATATGAAGAGATGAGCCCGATAATATCAAATGGCTAATGTTGGAGAAACTAGTTGAATTGGTCAAATTTTCTTGCAAGTACCTTAGATACTTGAAGTTTCATCCATGCTACCGTAGACTCGAACATGAGGCCTCATGTAACTTCAGGCCATTCTTTTTTTTTTTTTTGCCTATCTTCTGGCCATTCAACTGTCCTTGTACTGAGTTAGAGTGTGCTGTAATTGGGGGAATCATGTTCCTGCTGGCTCACCTAAAAAAAGACCACATAGTGGAAATGCGTTTTGCTAGCAATTTTTACCAATCGGTACATCATGTCCAATCCGTGTGGCATTCTTTCGGACTCTTGTTTTTGTTTGTTAATCAATTTATTACATCTATAAAATGGTTTTGAAAATAAATTATGCTAAATGGCCTTTAATTAAAGGCCACTTTTTAGAAAAAGAAAATATTATTTTATTCATTGACGAATCCAGAATTTTTAAATAATCATGTTGAATTTAACTTAATAATATAGATCCGCATTATTATGCCTCTTAGAACTTTTAAAAAATACATATAATGCTTCGACTATACATTGATTCAACCTACATTCATGAATTCAAATTTTGAAAAAATCTTGAGACTAATAAGAATCTTGATTATAGTGAAGTGTGCTAATTCTGCTTTACATTATTTATATAGATTTTTTCACTTCATGAATTATTTTAATTTCTTAAAATTCACTAAAAATTATTTTAGATGGAGGCATGACAAAGCAACAAGATGGGTGGATAAGTTCCACAAGAAGAGAATCGTTGCTTTAACTCAACCCAAAAAGGAGGGAAAAAATATGTTAAGCTAGTATCAATAATATATGTATATTGATGCGACAGTTCAACCACCGGTTCAAACCCGGTAGATAAATTAGTGGTTGATGGTTTTTCAAAATATTGAATGTTAATTAGACCGTCTAGCTAGGTTTCGGTCCCGATTTTTAGCTAGTTTGGGGTTGGCCAATCCTTTTTTTTCATTTGATTAAGGGCAAGTTCATTGGTTTGTTTTAGGAATGGCTATGTCTAATTGGATGAGAGATAATAAAAGAAAAGTTAACAAATTATTGAGTCAGTATTTTAAGTGAGTGTTCCTAAAGAGTGTCGTTAGCTGTCACGACTCGAGATAGAACCATGACCAGCATACGAGACGAACCTAACTATATGCTTGGTGTAATACCCCGCATTGTTATCTGCGGAATACTGTAGCATTCCAATTGATTTTGAGGTGATTTGGGATGTGGGGAATCTTGATTCTTGAATTTGGAATTCATTTGGATGAAATATGTGTGCGTAAGGCATGCTGGAGGTTATCTACGTGTGTTGAAGGAGGTTCTACGCACGTTGATCAATGTTTGAGATGGACCGTGAACACGCCTAAGCACGTATGTGTTCGTTGAAGAGCTTTGCATGCGTTGAAGAGATCTGAGTGCGTAGATCATCATGTGGACTTAAGCCGAGAGTGAGTGAAGTGGTCTGCGTGCATTGCATGGGGTGAAACATATGTTGATTTTGGATCTGAGCATGAAGGGTCATCAGATTTACCGTTTGCATGCATTGTGGAGTGTATAACCCATGTTAAAGAGAGAATTACGTGCGTAGAAGGGATACTGCACACTTAGATGTGTCCTTTCTAGACGAGTATAAACGAAACGCAATGTTTCGTTTTGTGGGTCTATAAATACACCCAATTGCCCTTTCTTCGGTCATAACTCACTCCAACCACCGAAATTACTCTCTCATTCATTTCTTTCCATCTCCTTTGCTTCTCTTTGCTTCCATTTCAGTTTCTAAGGTAAGAAACACTCTTTGATTATTTCTTTTTCTCTTTTTTATTATGATTTGTACATCTAGGGTTTTTAGCCGAGATTGAGGATTCCTTCTGATTTCTTCTTTTCTGTTGGAATGTAGTTTGATTGATGTTAGATTACGGATGTTTGAGGTTGAAATTATAAGATTTAGCTTCTATTTTGGTGTGTTTTGGAGTTTGGACGAGTTGGGTCTGATTGGAGCTAGGGTTCCAGATTTTGATGATTTATTTGTTTGATTTGGAGTTATTTCTATTATATCTTGATGGATTAGAGCTAGAGATACTTGATTCATGTTTGGTTTTGGCAGATTTAATGAGTTCTGAATATGGGTTAGGGTTTGAACAGATTTTCCATGATTCTTTGAGGAAAGTGAATTATTTTTAGTGATCTAATTATAGATTCATGTTCTTGAGGTTGAGATTCATCATTGTTGGTGTTTAGATCTGGTTTCTATCGGTTGAATCGAAAGTTGGACTATTTGAATAATTTTTCTTTGAGGACTAGAAGTGTTATTTGGCATCTAGAGGCCAAAGTGTGATTTTGCACACCTGAGAATGGAAATATATTTTTGGGTTTTTGTTTGGGAACATGAGTTGCATATGCATATGCATGTATTTCAGTACAGCCACAGTACCAGTGTCTCATTCGTTTATTTCCGATATATGTTTTTGATATCTTTGTTTCAGCTTATTGCTTCTGTCAGCGTGATCAGCCGCCCGCCATTGGTGTCTGACTGTAGAGCTTAGATATTCAGGTGAGTGGATGACAGTTTCAGACACATAGGTTGTGTCTCGAAACCACTATTATTGGTTTTTGATGTGATGAACACATGTATGAAAATTGACTAATCTGAGGATTGACTAAGTTAATAAATTGATTATGTGATTTAATAATCATTACTCTGTTTTGAAATTATATATATATATATATATATATATATATATATATATATATATATATATATCCTCTCTAATTTTGATGTTGTATTGCATGCCTTTGGTTTTTATACTATGTAATAGTATGATTTGGTTTTTCGATATGGGGACGCCTATGCTACGGGGTACGCAGCCTCTGGTATACGAA
>CAODLS011234310.1:0-14459 GCA_948243855.1 Flueggea neowawraea
ATATTACTTCATAATATCGCCTGATGTTTGCTGGTTGTTTAAGTGCAAATGTTTTGGAAATAATTTTGGAAACTACTATTATTAGTAATGTGTATATTATATTGTACATGCATGCTTGCGATATTTTGAAATTGTTTTCAAAATGTCTTTGTGATGCACGTATGAGGCGATCTAAAGTGTCGTCCCTCGCTGAGATTTATCTCACCCCCTCCCTTTATATTTTTCAGGCTTACATTTTGGCATCCTTTGCCTGACTAGTTCTCGTTACTCAGTAGCCACCTCCTTTTGGCTGTGAGTGCCCTTTTGAACTGAGTCTTATATATGTTCAGTAGAGCTCTACATCAGATTGTGATATGTTTTGGGCTTTATGTTGTATTTTGGGTTTTCTTCCGCATGGTTTTGCATTATGATATGATTTGTATATATTTATATATTTTTATATATAAATCTTGTTTTAACTTATATTGCCTGTTTATTTATTTATTTTGAATATCCAAGTAGTATATTTGTTCTTTTGAGGCTTGTACAAGATGGGTCGGGCTTGTTCAGACGGTTCACTTCGTACACCGGTCGCGATCCAGAAATGGGTCGTGACACTAGACATACAAATCGGTAGACAAGTATAAGAATGGCATGAAACTATCAATTTGGTGATTAACACAATTGATGGGTTCTTTTGATTGTGATTATAGTTGCTTATGGTTAGGTAATCAATCATATTATTAGAAAAATTGATGATCTTTTGTTCGGAGTTTAATGCCTACAGTATCTTGATTTGAGCTCATAGTGCGATTGAATTGTAGATTTTAGTCTCGATTGAAATTATGGATTTGAAACTGGTATCGGCTAGATTTTATTATTATAGCGGATTACATTTCGTTTGAAGGATTTAGTTGGAATCAGTTTCTGTTTAGTGGATATAGTAGCAATGATTATAAAGTTAGGTGTTACTCGAATTTAATTACTGGTACGTGAACTAACTAGTGAGTTAGTTCAATTTGATGTGACTGTGGGAATCTGGTTATTTGAGGATTTAGACATTTGATGATCAATTGTATCTGAATCTTGGTTTTAATTGCTTGTAATTTCTGTAATTGGGTTGGATACCAAATTGTGAATCGATTTCAATGATTTTGATGAATGAGGTGTAATTCATGATTCGATGGCATGTAGTGACAAATATGAGGATAATACTTGAATAAGTATTTATTGATAATGATTGAGATCACGTGAGTGAAATGATTTGGAAACATCATTTAGAGGAGAAGGCTACTTGGGAGACCGATGATGGGATGCAGCGTAGATATCTGCACATGTTTGACTCAGCTAACCTTTAGGTCACTATGTTTTATTTTATGTCTTTGCATCCTTTGTATATGTTTATGGTGTCACCATGTCTTCATGTTTGCACGTTGGTCGAGTGTTCATTGGGCACTAGATATGTTATGTGGCTTGATAACCCAGGTTATGATTTGGGTTTTTGTTGAGAGATCTAGGGTTCATCTAAACTATGATTTAGGTTGTTTTGAAATTCGAGGACAAACTTCTTTTGAGGGGGGAAGTATGTAATACCCCACACGTTTTGGTTAGAATTACTGTAGTTCTCGGATCTAGCCCGATTTGATCTTTGGGATAATTTGGAATATAAATTTGATATTTGAATGTTCATGATGATGTTAGGTGTTTGATGATGATTACTAGAGGTTTGATGATGTGTTGGAGTGGATTAGGAAATTTGATTGTGTTGGTATTCGATTGGTTCGAATGGAAGAAGCAGAAGAAATCAAATTTTTGGAGTTTCAGCCCCACTAGTCGACTCATGGATTGGGTAGTCGACTACTGGTTAGTCGACTAATAGGTCTCAGATCTATAAACACGCCAACCCGACTCACTTTGGCTCCTACCCCTTTTCACTCTAAACTCTATCAAACTCACCCAAATCACTTTTTCATTGTTTACCAAACATTCCCAGGCATCTTCTGAGGTAAGATCAACTATCTGTTCCTCTTCTTAACTCATTTTAATCTTGAATCAAACATTTTTCATTTCTGGCCAATTTTTTTTGGCTTTGATTTCTGCATGATTTTAAGTTAATGGATTCTAAGGGTTGTTAGATTAAACTACATTGAGGTTAAAGAAACATGTTCAAGCTTTGAATCGTCAGATTTGATGAGTGTTTGGTGGAAGTGGAACTAGGTTTTAGTTCGGGTTTGATCAATTCTGACAATTTCATTGTTGTTTTGGGAAAACGGATGCTAGATTCATGTTCAAAAGGTTGATTAGAGTCAAGGTGGGTGATTGGTTTCGATTTCTATCGGTTGAATCGAGAGTTCAGTCTTTTTGAGAAGTAAACTTTATGTTTCAATAGTGCTGTAAATTCTGGAAAGTTGGAGCTAGTTTTGTAATTTTTGGAACGTTAGAAATAGATTTGGGATACATATTTGTAATTTTGGGAAAGTTGAGGTACAGATTGATAATTTATGAAAGTTGGGGACTAACTTGTAATTTACGAGTTAAGGTTTATTTTGCGATTTCTGAGAGACCGGAGATAGATTTGGGAATTTTGACGTATGAAAGACATTTTGATAATTTGAGGATACTTTAAGGACTGTTATGAAATTTTCCAAGTCTTGGGGACTAAAACTTAATTTTACACTGGTCGAGGACCAATCTGTAATTTCACGTATATTATGAATTTATGATCGAAGGTGATGGATTCACATTCGATATATGTTTTCAGTGAGAGTATGCATTGCATTTGCATATCATGCATTTCGTATGACCACAGTACCGCATTTTGATATATGTTATGTTTGTACATATTCAGCGTCTTGTTCTTACCAGCAAGACCAGCTACCGACTAGTGGGGCTTGACTGATATTACAACTCGGACATCTATGTGAGTGAATAGCAGTTTTAGACACATAGGTTGTGTCTCGAAACTTCTATTATGTTTTATGTTGTGCTGAACATATTTAAGAAAATGGACTAATCTAAGGATTGGTTAAATGAATAAAATGATTATGTGATTTTTATGATCAAAACTATGTTTTATGAAATTGATATATATGAATTATATATATATATATATATATCTTCTATGATTTCAAATGCTAAATTGCATGCCTATGATTTATGCTACGTAAGATAATAGTTTTGGTTTTTATGATACGTGACACCTATGCTACGGGGTCGAAGTAGCCTTTGGTATACCAATGATATATGTACTATGAAATCCTAGCTATCAGAGATGCCGGTAGCCACGTGATTTGATCCAACATGTGAATAGTTATGATATTGGTCGAGTCCACATCACCCATGTTATATAGTGTCACGAGCACACTCATGATTATGGTCCCTTATCAATGATATATGTTTTTGACTATGGAAACATGTTTTGAGAATCGAAATGATTTTTAATACATTTTCGTGATTGCTAGATGCTTTTCTTGCGAACGATCTTCGAAATGATTTTCGAAAACTATTACCTATGGCATGTACTTATGTATGCATATGTATATATCTATACCTGTTTGTGGTATTTTTGAACTGATTTCAAAACAGTCTTTGTGAGACACGTATGAGAAAATCTAGAGTGTTATTCCTCACTAGGTTTTATCCCCTTTATTTTCCTGTCTACGGTTGACTTTATTCTTTAGGTTCACATTTTTGGCTTCAGCAACTATTATGCATCTTGGATACCGGTGAGGTGTATTTTGGTTGGTGACGTCCTTTTGATCGTGCTCTTATGCATTGATGTTAGAGCTCTACACCGGATATTTTATGGGTTATGGTTGTATTAGGTATGTTTTGATAACCTAATTTGTTTAAAAATATTATTACATTTATTTGGTTTTCTATAAACATACTTCATTTAACTATAAAATGGATATTTTGTCTAACATGTTTATTAAATTATTTAATAAATGTTTTGGGTGGCAATATGTTCTTATTCTATGAGGCTTGTACGAGATAGGTCGGGCTCCCTTAGACGGTTCGCCTCGTATGCTGGTCATGTGACCGCAATGGTCGTGACACTAGAAAGATGTAAAAAGAGAATAATCAAAGCTGCATCAGAACATAAGTCAAAGAAACATTGCAGCAGATGTGGTCAGGGAAAGCACAATAGAAGGACATGCATTAACAGGTCAATAAAGTGATCAACAACAAAGATACTTACATTTCATTATAGAATTTAAACAAGTTACATTTTTGTTCTTTCAAAAGATACTAATATTCACATTACAATTGATAATTCTTAATCTATTTCAAAAGAAAACAGTCATGTAAATCCTGCTTCATGACTCTTCATGATCACTTTCAATATGATTATTGTGCTTCATTTTGTCATAGTGAAAGAGCAGACAAGTAATATTGTTATGATCAACATTAACATCAAAACTCTTTAAGAACCACTTGCCTATCACAAAGTACTCCGTGTTGGCAATGGTAAAAGTATCACAATCATTGTGAAAAGAAAAAAAAAGTTCAGAGAAAAATACAATGTTAGACGAGTAAAAATAGAGTACAAAAAACAAAATTAGGCGAGTACACAAAATCAGACCAGCATAAAAAGAGTGCAAACAAAGTACAACAAGTACACCAAAGCAAAAAGACTTACGCTTTAGACTACTCAGGAAGTCCATCAACGATTGTAGTATACAGATGGTCATCAGGCCCTTTTAACTGAAAACTGGGATACTTCCTTGAGCCCCACTTACTGCAAGGAGTCATATACTTGCCAATAATGACAATATGAGCTTGTAAAAACGTATAAACACTATCATCATGCTCATCACTCCAGATGGAATCATACTCGAAGAGAACCCTTTTTGACAATGAAAACCTCACTAGAAACCAATGATTGGCATGGTGACTCGGAATGAGTGCAACTCGAGTACAACTCGGAAAACGACATATAATCTATAAGCACAAAACACGCGTGAAAACAAAACCATCAAAATAAATGATAGTTTCAGAGTACAAATAGAGTACAACACGAGTACACATCCCATGAAACTATAATTTATCGCTTCAAGAAACATGGAAAGTACAAAACAAACCTTAGAAGACACCAATGCACTAGATTCCGTCAACTTGCATTTCTTTACTGATTGAACTTTCTTGCTCCTACAACCAATACGCTTCATGCGAGTTCCTTTAGAAACAGATTCCACACCCTTACTCGCCATTGAAACTTAAACACAAAAATAAACCATTCAACACACCAAAAAATGAAAGTAATAAAAAAATCAGAAGATATTACGTGCTTTATCAAACCCTAATTTAAGAGAAGAACAAACTTACACTAATGAGATGACCAAAAAACAAAGACAAAGGAAAACAACCACAACCAGTAGTGTTTCATGTAGCAAAATGACAAGACAGGAAGGAGAAATAGAGAGAAGCAAGACGATTTGTAGAGAGAACGAAGAGAAAAGAGAAAGAAAAGCGAAGAGAACGAACAAATAGAAGAGATGTGAACAGTAACATTTTTTATCGTGGGGAACTGAAAAGACAAACCGCCTTAAAAATTGTATATATAAATGGGTGGTATTGTAGAAATAATTAATAAAATTGTTCTAAACTAATTATTTGTTAAATGAGTGTTGTAAAACTAAAATGTGAAAGAGAAAATAGTATACCATGTGTCATTTCCCTTATAATATCCACCAGCACAATAATATTCTAAATAAAGGTAAATCAAATACAAAACAATTAAAATTACAATGTCCATTAAAAAGTTATAATTCTCAACATAAAACATGAAATATTTTTTTTTAATAAATTTAATCTTACATAAACATAACTATCATTTTTAATAATCTTCATATCTTCTTTCCTTGCACCTATATAATACATATATATATATATATAATAAGAATAATAAATTAAATACTTCATAAAAGAAATTAAGTAAACGGTCTGCGGGCTATAAACGGGTTGGGTAACCCGTTAACCCGTTTAAGTAAACGATTCGTTCAACCATTTTTTTAGACCCGAATCCATTT
The DNA here is from genome assembly GCA_948243855.1 of Flueggea neowawraea. Taxonomy (NCBI): domain Eukaryota; kingdom Viridiplantae; phylum Streptophyta; class Magnoliopsida; order Malpighiales; family Phyllanthaceae; genus Flueggea; species Flueggea neowawraea. The sequence continues at coordinate 6,012 of CAODLS011234310.1, forward strand.
ATGGTCAACCCAAATCCCTTTAACTTCGTGTCGTGTCGAAAATTGCCAGTCATATACAATACTCTTGAAATCCAAGCTTAACAAAAAAAAACCCTGAACAAGTATATCCTATGCAGACTTAGAAAAGAGTAACTCAAATTTTTGCAGCCAACTTGCATCTGGTATTTATTTTCAAAGGCTCGAGAGCAACTTCTTCTCCATTGTCATTCAAAAAGATTAGTTATGATCCAATCGCCCCATGTATTATAAGCCTCCTTATGGACTTCTGCAATTGCTTGGGAGGACGATAAAATCTTGTTATGATTCCTGATCAACGAATTTCATTCGATCTCATCCGTTGATTCTTCATTTGTTTCCATGTGTAAACACCCAGTCTGTCCTAGCACTTTGGATTTTCGTTTAGCCATTGCACCGGCCTTTTCACATTGCGGCTTGTCATGTTGTTCAGCTTGGTGTTGCTCATTAATTCTTGGATTGCCTTTAACTCGAGTTGACTTGGAGGAGCTATTCAAAACGCCATGATTTAGAACCCTTTTTTTTCTGCATCGTAACTAAACTTGACAACAAACAGTTCGCAAATTGCTTTGTAGATGAGTTGGCTTCAACGTTGTCTTTTTGGTATTCAATAACATGTAACCGTGATTGAGTCTTAAGAAAATTTCACGAATTAATTAATCTTTGAGAATCCATAAAATAAAAATACGTTGCTACGAATTACTCTAGAGTGTCTCCTCATCATTGGTTCGAGAAACATCTTCAAATTTTGGAACATTTAAATCTTTGCCAAGTTAAGATTTCGGTCCATAAGGGTGAGTTGACTCAAATTGGTGTCCATTAAAAATGGCAACAAGTTTATTGATTAGATATATATGCGTGCTCCATTTCTAGATTTTTTTTGTTCCGTACTAATCAAAATAGAAGGCAAACATGATGGGGCAACATGTGAATTGAACTTTGAAAGACAACCATGATTTGTTAATATATCTGTGTGATTATTGGGAATCAAAACTGGTTGTTCTCAACCCGATTCCTCTTATTTATTATCATCAAATGTTGCTTTTAAAATTGAAATTAACTCCATAAGATTTTGCTTTCCTTGACTATTATGCTTATTTATAGAATTTTCCAAATTTGCAACTTCTATCACAAATTGATGATGTGCTTTGATCGGTGAATTTTGCATGTATACGGAGCCGACCGTAGTAATAAATTATCTGGAGTATTCTAGGCGTCGAATCTACAGGTATAACGATTTATCACAATTCAAGTGTGTGAAGAAAAGTAAATATGAAATTGTTTTGGTTCAAGTATTAAAAAATGTGAATTAAAATAAATGAAAGCATTAAATATGACAATTGACAAACAATCACGATTAATGCATTAGGGATTCGAGGTTTCACCTAGAAGGGATCAACTATTATTTATGAAATATGTTCAAATAATGTTGACCTCTTAGGTTCATTAAATATGTTTTGATGATGAAAAATAATGTTAAATATTAATTAAATCAAATTAGAATAATTTGCATATTTGATATAGATAAAAAATGGTCGTTTAAATTAATGATTTATGAGGTTAATATGTTTCACTTGATGTTTATCATTGTCTAAACTTATCATTGAGGCATTGATGTTATTAGTTCGCAATTTGGAGTTTGATGTCTTTAAGAGAAAACATAAATTAGAAATATGGATATATGAAGAAAAATAAATTTGGACCTAATAGTTGTAAATGGGTTCTAATATACTTGATGTGTTCAAAAGATAGTTGGGTCACAAGCATGAAGCCTCAAAAGATTTCAGCAAGTAATAATTGGACCAAAAAAGTTGAGGCCAAAAAATATAGTGAGATAAGGTGTAGTGGTTAAGTACTGTTAGAGTAGAAGTTCTGGTGAAATTTTTTTATCAAGAGTAGTTATTATAACTCAGGCCAATATGATCAAAATGGGCCAAATATAAATGTAGCCAACTAAAAATGGGTCTAGATGTCCTTGTATATATTGTTTGATTTGTGCAGGTTAAGTATACTTGGAGTAGAATTTCTAGTGAAACTTCTACCTAAAGAACAGTTAAGCTCGACAACTTTGGGAAACACACTAGAACAGTCACAAAATCAAACCCAACAACTCCAAACTTTATACAACATACAAGAGGACTTCTTTGACTATAAAAAAGACTCAAGAATCACTTGAAAAACACAAGTATTAAGCATTCTATGATTATTGCAAAACTTGCATATTTACTTGTCTTGAGCTAGTTTCTCTCATTAAGCTTAGATTTGCAAATCCCTTTAAGAGAGTGTTGAATGCACATTTCTGCAACCTTGTTGAGAGGTAGCAAGGTCTCCTAACACCTTTGAAGTTAGGAATGTTGGAAAGGTTCTCCTAACACCCGTGAAGTTAGGATTGGTGTAAAGGTTTTCAAGCACCCGTGAAGGTTGAAGTGATTAAGGAGTTTGCCTTCGTGAAGCAAGTGGTTGTATTATTTTTCAGTGGAAAATCCTAAGTGATGAGCTTAGGTAGTGGATGTAGGCTTGGTTAAGTCGAACCACTATAAATCACTTATGTTTGATCTATTCTCTCTTACCTCTCTTATGGTTATCTTTGTTTACTTTGATTAGCACACACTTACACATTTGCTTCTAACATTACTTTCAAATGTGTGTTGCTTTAGCAAGATTGAAAGAACAAGTCTCTACCTCCACATTTTGGGCTCAAATTACTACTCATCACTAAGCTTTTTACTCTTTATTATTTGTGCTTATATTGTTACTTTGCTAAATCATTCTTGGTTTTATTAATTGTGCATAATTTAATTTTAATCTTTAAAAACCAATTCACCTCCCCCTTCTCTTGGTTTGCTATTTGGGCCAACAAATAACAATTACACTCTCATGCCTACATTTTTCATGGAAACAGAAAAACCTATTCAACCAGAGGATGATTATCCATAGGTACATCATTCAACTAATTGAATGATTAAGCTCAGACAATTCTTAGTTATCATGCTTATTCTAGTAAAATGATGATTCTTAGATTAAACATGTACATTCCCTTAATGCAAAGGTTATGTTTTGTTGAGTTCGGTTTTGATGATGATGAATGCAAAACATCCATGAAAAAGGTGCAAAGTTGCAGACTTGCTAATATTTGGCCACAACGCACGTTACTGAAGTGTAACGTACGTAGATCAAGTGAAAATGGCATCGAGGCATCCTGAGGAGGAGCCAATGGATGTTGATTGAATGACAACAAAATCAGTAAGCATCAGGTGTTTATTAACGCACGTTAAAGATCATCAATGCACGTAGACGGGACATTGATGTGCAGATGTTGTGATTTTCTTTAAGAAGTCACGTTGAGCATAAAGAACAAGGCACGTTGATGAGCAAAGATGTAATCTTTGAACATAAGTATTGCTCACATTGAGAAGGTGCTACGCACGTTGACGAATGACAGATAAAGACAAAGCCAAGACGCTCCTCGGGATTTGAATTTAAATATTCTCTGACATGCTAACGTGGAGAATCAAAGGTGCAATCTCCTACAACCAAAATAGGAGTGGAATGACAATGACAAAAGTCGCATATCCTACAACCGCAAATCTATGCACATACTCTACAGTTCTTTGAGAAAATCTCAATTTAACAAGGTTTAACAATGCTCTACTGGTCAAGAAATTTGGCATACTTTGGATGGTTCTTATAAAGGAATAAGACAAGTCAAAGAAAATCAGGTTTCTTTTTTTATGCATAGATATGAGCTGTTCAAGATGGAGGAAAATGAATCCACTCAAAAAAGTTTGATCGATTCAATGACATCCTCAATGGCATCAAATCTCTTGGAAAATCATATACAAATTCTGAGGTTGTAAGGAAGATTTTAAGGTCTTTGCCTAAATCATGGGCTTCTAAGAAGGATGCAATCCTAAAAGCTAAGGATCTGAATTCCTTGCCTCTGGAGGAGCTACTTGGTTCCTTAGTCACTCTTAAAATGAGTATAGGAGAAGATGAAGAGAAGAAAGGCAAGAAAAAGAAGCAAAAGGACATATGCATTGCATTGAAGGCATCAAAGTATGTTGAAAGCTCAAGTGAGGATGATGATGAAGAGGTTGATTTTAATGATGTGGAATATCTTACAAAGAGATTCTGCAAATTTCTCAACAAGAAAAGATAAGCAAAAGAGGCAAATAAGAAGAAGAGCAAACTCATTTGTTATGAGTGTAATGAACTGGGCCATGTCAAACCGGATTGTCCATATTTGAATAAGCATAGAAAATGGAGGAAAAGGAGAGTTCTTGATTATATCTCAAGCTCAAGTGATGATGATGATGCCAACAAAGAAAAAGGAAACTTGTGCTTAACGACTATCTTTGAAAAAGATAGGAATGCAAATGTGGTACCATTTCCTTGAACTCAAACTTTGTTTTGATTTCCTTTTCATTTATGCAATTTATTTATTTGTTGATTTTATACAAATTTGAAATGATTGCATACATTGATTTTGTGTTCTTCAAAGGGGGAGACACATTTTTACTGTTGTGCATATTGTGAAACAAAAAGGAGGAGTTTTAATGTCAAAATCATTTCTTTGATAAATGCATTTGCTTAGGGGGAGTTATATGTGCTAAATGATTTTTGATTCTATTTCTTTGAAAATGGGAGAGAATGTTGATTTTACATATCCTTTTTGATGATACAAAAAGGGGGAGAAGTGTTACATGAATTTGCATGTTATTTTTCAATTGGTATCATCTTTATTTTAAACATCATGAATACTATTGTGTTGGACTAACCAAGAGACAAAGAGTGCAATCCTTGATCAATTTGTTTGTTATTGATGATTAGACGTACAAATTCATATATGTTTTGTAATCGTCAAAAAAGGGGAGATTGTTGAGTTCGATTTTGATGATGATGAATGTAAAACATCCATGAAAAATGTGCAAACTTGCAGACTTGCTGATATTTGGCCACAACGCACGTTACTGAAGTCTAACGCACGTAGATCATGTGAAAATGGCATCAAGGCATGCTGAGGAGAAACCAATGGACGTTGATTGAATGATAAAAAAATAAGTGAGCATCAGGTGTTTATTATAGCATGTTAAAGATCATCAACGCACGTAGACGGGATGTTGATCTGAAGATGTTGTGATTTCCTTTAAGAAGTCACATTGAGCATAAAGAACAAGGCGTGTTGATGAGCAAAGATGTAATCTTTGAACAAAAGTATCTGCGCACGTTGAGAAGTTGCTACGCACGTTGACGAATGGCAGATAGAGACAAAGCCAAGACGCTCCTCGGGATTTGAATTTGAATATTCTTTGACATGCTGATGTGGAGAATCAAAGGTGCAATCTTGAGATAAAGCCGACAATGCATGTTGCAGAAAGAACAACACGCGTTGTAAGACCTTTGGGTGAAAATGCATATTCTGAAGATCAGAAAAATGCATGCAGAGCAACCTACATCGCACGTTGATCGAAGAAGATAAAGTTTCTCACTCATGTAGAAAGGGAACAAGGCATGTATATGCCAATCTATTCAAAGAAGTTACAACTGGAGTTCGGGCAATGCACGAAGACTTGCTATCAACGCATGTGCAACTCAGTTGGATCAAAGATCTACGCACGTAGTTGATGACTACGAACGTAGAAGGCAGTGACGTCATTTAAAACAAAATTTGTCACTATCACAATGACTACTTCGAGGCTTCCAATGGCTATATTTCTAAGAGTAGCTATAAATGGACGTCTCAGAGCAGAAGAGAGACAAGAGAGTCATTCGATATACTTTGCTATTATTGTTTCTCTCTTCTCTACCTTTCTAGACCATTTGAGCTATTTACTTGCTGTCACATCTCTGGGTTTATGTGAACTTAAATATGTCAATATCATGGGTTGATTTTGTATCAAGAAATTTTGTTTTCTTGGGGTAGATAGGTTTCCTTGTTGTTCATTAGGAAAATAAAAGTGGTTTCTGTTTTCTAGTTGAGCTCGAAAAAATTAGGAAAACGGTTTTCTTGTTGAGCCCGCAAAAACAAGGTGTAACGGTTTGTTTGTTGATCCCACAAAAACAAGTGTTGTAAACTGTTTTCCTCCACTTGAAAGTGAGGAGATAGTAGATTGGAATTCTCTAGTGGATCTATAGGAGTTGACGTAGATCAAGAGGACCGAACCACTATAAATTGGATATGTGCTCTATTTCCTTACTATCTCTCGTATTTGCTTTGCATTTACATTTGATTTATACTGTTGAGTGTGGATTGGATCTTTGGTTAAGTTACTTCTGCATTTGATATTATGATTTGAGCTTAAAAGAATTTTTATAAACTTTGTTATTTGCTTTGTGTTAGAAAAGATTTTCAAAAAAGTTTTTAACTTGCTAAAAACCCAATTCACCCCCTTCTTCGATTGTCATCCCTCATTGGGACCAGGACTTTCAGTTGGTATCAGAGCTTGTGCTCTTGATAAATTTTGGTTTACATCGAAAAAGTTATATATTTCCAAAATGGCATTTTTAGATAGCATTTATAGATATGAAGGTTTGGCTATTAACTATACTTATTTATTTGATGACAGTGAATATGTCTATTGGAAAATAAGAATGGGGATATTCCTACAATCAGAAAATGTGTTTGGTTAGGGTTTGTGAATTTGGACGAATTTTGGAGGATTTTGAATTAGGATTTGATTGATTATGGTTGAATAAGTAAAATGAATGATACGATTGAGTAGGAATATGATTATTGAAGTTTTTCTTGATATGGATGACTAGTTAGGGTTTTTGTCACGACCCGAGTCGTGCCAGTGATCGGCGTACGAGGCAAACTGTTTATGGAAGACCAACTCATCTCGCACAAGCCTCAGAGATACATATATTTTATCCAAACAATCATTTATCAAAAACATTTGTTGAACATAAAATGATATATAAGAAAATAGTATAGATATAATACTATCAAATAAATATAAGAAATATGAATAAAACCATTAAACATTTTATAACAGATACTAAGCCATACCCATTGTTCAGTATGGAGCAACTAACAAAATACATACTGAGCCCGAACAAAAGGGCACCGACTAAATCTCCGGAGTGTCTCACCAAACGTTGAATGCCAATAGTCCGCAATCAACCAAAATACCTAAAAAATAGGAGTACAAAAAATAGACAGAAAAAAGGGGTAAGAATCCATAGTGAGGAAACAACATTCCAGATTGTCTCATACGTGCCTCACAAAGACAGTTTGAAAACTTTTAGAAAATTTCACATGCAAATATAAATGTACATACGTATACACAGTAGATATAGTATCATAGCTTTGAAATCAGTTTCGAAATCATTCGCACTCAAGGAAGACCACAGTCAGACAGATTTGCAAATACTTGGCTCAACAGAGGCTTAGTTCAGAATATACATTAGTTAAACACTTTCTTTCAAAATATTTTCTCAAACATTTACAGAAAATAATTGTTAAGACAATTATTGGGAGATTACTGAAATCATTTTTAGTAAGAGGTATCAAGACATTTCCAAAGAGACTACTTAATCTTTTCAAAGTCAAAATTCATGAGTCAAATTATTCCAACTAAGAAGTACCCAAACACTTTCAAAGATACTACTTAATCTTTTTAAAGTCAAAATTCATGAGTCATTTCAAAGTCAAAATCATGTATTTCAAATATCATTTCAAAATAATACACAGAGCTGATAATCACTGATCATATTCCAAACTACATTACGACTGTGCTGACTAGATTAGATCAAAATAATTTAGCAACCTTAAGAGTCGATAAAAGTACCCGACTCAAAAGGGCTAACAGTTGACAACCTTAGGGGCTCTAAATAGTGCTCTTCATCCACCCTAAGGGTCTGAAGGCTGTAACAGAAAATATACTGATCTCGACACATCCGCGAGCATTGCAGTCGTCGTGCTCCAACTAGATATGCCTCGCCAGGCTCACAGAACAACACACTGCCGGAAAATGAGCAACAACACAGACTCACTGAAGTTGGGATCCAACAAAAAATTCAAATACCAAAATAATTAGATATGGGACTAGAACCTGTCAGACAAGAGTTAAATGTGAACCATAACCATTGAATAACTCATATGTGGACCATTACCACTACAAAACATCAAGCGTGGACTCCTGCCACTAGAGAATATTCACGTGTGTTGAGCTACACACGGGTTACCACCTACCCTGGTAACTGCAGGCTACCATCAACCCTGATAGCTAAGCCTTCACATTGGTATACCAAAGGTTACGTTTGACCCCGTAACAAAAGGTGTCCCATATCGAACATTTTACCGAAAACATGTGCGAATATTTATTCGAAAATATTCAAAGTGCTGAACAGAGTATTTATACAGAAATACACTTATTTGCAGACAGAATGCTTGCTACAGAAAATTTGTTTATTTATTTCAGAACAGAATGC
>CAODLS011234855.1:0-11242 GCA_948243855.1 Flueggea neowawraea
AAATATTTATACTCCAAAAATATCATTAATTAATTTAATGATATTTTAAATTAAAATTAATCATTCAAAAATAATTAATTCGAAAAAAAATTTCAATGGAAAATTTACCCAAAATTAGTCAAAAATATTCAAGTTATTACATGAATCCAGTGACGGCAACCTTACGTCCTAACTCCTCTCCATTCGCCGAAAATTGTCCAAAAATTGTTTGGATTTGCTCTCTCGGCGTCGCCGAATTTCAGTGATTTTGCTGGCCTTCACCCGTGTCAAATGAAAGAGCACATCGTCAGGAACACGGAGCAACTTACAGTTCGTCGATTGGATGCCTAGAACTCGAGTTATAACATTTTGAAAAGTTTCTCTTTTTTTTCTTCTCTTTTCTTCTGCTCTTTCTCTCCTCTTTTCTTTTTGTTTCTTCCCTTATGTATGCGGCTCAACTATTTGCACCTTTTATTATTCTTTTTTTTTTTCAATCCTATCCCACTTCCCTTTATATATATATCAAAATTATCATAACAATACTTAAAATTTTAATTTAATCATACTTCTCTAAATAATAACTCTCTCAATCACCAAAAATAAAAATTCAAATTTTTATCCAAATTTATTTAAAAATAATTATCTAAAAATAATTATCCACCAATAATTATTCAAAATAATTACTCCAAATATAATTATCCAAAAATACTTATAAAAGTTATTCGGGGTATTACATCTCTGGTCGCCACTTTCCTGCCAATAGTGGGCCGCAACCCCTCTAGAAACTTCCTAGCTAAGGCCTCCTCTCCCTGACTCGTTGGAGGTGCGTATCAGCTCAAGTCCTTGAACTTCTCCTCATCCTCCGTCGCAAATATACCAGCTCCTTGACGAAAATCACTGAACTCATTCACCTTTCTATCCTGAATACTACGAGGAAAGACAAACGAAATGAGCTCCTCCTTGAATCAAGGCCAACTGAATCCCTCTCGAGCCTCAAGGCTCCTCCACCATCTTGCTACCCGACCAATAAGAAGAAATGCAGCGAGTCTGACACTGCTTGCATCATCAGTAAAACCTCTAGCCTCAAGGAAGAAGTCATACGAATCCTCTCCCATCCCATCTGAAAATCTGGGTGGCTTGAGCTTCATGAATCTACCAACAGATCCTGCTCTCTGCCCCGTGGTGCAACCACCTGACCATTTAAAACTCGAGTCACCTCTCCTGCTGAGGCTGCTAAACAGGCGACAACTCATGCTAAACTGGTGCTGCCCCCAATGGCGGACCTGGCTGCCCCCAATGGCGGACCTGGCTGCCCTCTAGCCGCTGACCTGGTTGAGCCCTGTCAAGGCGGTCTAAAACTCGAGTCATCTACTGAACCATCTCCAATTGAGCGGTAATAAGTTGTTGAAATTGGCGCTGCTGTTGAGGTAATGGCGCTGCAACCTTTAGCGCACTATTTGAATCCTGCGGATCCACTGCTGAATGAGCGGCAGCCTCTTCAGGCACTCTCCTAGGTCAACCACGACCACGACCATGTCCACGATGATCCATCGCTACAGATAACAGATAGACAAATATGTAAGCAGATGTTAGAATGCAATGATTACCACAGTACCATACCAGAGATCAATGGATATACAGAGGCAAATCAACTGACCCGATAAAAGATACCTATGTTCCATACGAACCCATACAATACAGAACCTAACGCGCTGATACCACCTTTGTCACAACCCGAGTCAGGCCGGTGACCGACGTACAAGGTGAACTGTCTGTGGAAACCCAGATCATCTCGTACAAGCCTCAGAGATACAGATATTCTACCCAAACATTTATTTATCAAAATATTTATTTAATAAAATACCATATATAAAAAAATAGTATGAATATAATACTATCGAAATAAATATGAAACCGTCATAATATATTCAAAATTCAAAATACAAAAGTATAGCCCAGTATCCCCACAGAAACCTAGTATGGAACTCTAACTAAAAAATCTAAAAGTAGAGCCCGAACGAGGGCACTCACTGAATAGCAAAGAATGCCTCACTGATGACGGGGTGCTGAACAGATGTTGAGCGCCAAAATATCTGCCATACATGCAAAGAAGAGAGACAAAAATAAAATAGGGTCAGGGCCTAGTGAGGAAATAGCACTCCAGATTACCTCATACGTGCCTCACAAAGACAAGTTTGAAAATCATTTCAAAATATACCGCACACGTATATACAAAATAATATATATATATATATATACACACACACACACACACACACACACACTACGTATGTAATAGCTTTCAGAAAATGTTTTACCAAATCGTTCGCATACAGAGCATACAACATGCATTCAGACAGTATCAGCGTATATATATATATATATCAAAGGCCTTGACAGAGCATTGATATATCAAAAGTTACGATGCCTCGTAACAAGGTCTTCCAGATCAGAGTATATATTTACCACACTATAATAGAAAGTCATGCAGAGCAGATCTCATATTTTCAGAAAACATATATATCCCAATATATGTATGAACATAGTAAAAATGTTGGTTATTACAAACCATATAAGTCCGATTAATAATTAGTCAAATAATTATTAGTCAGATTTCATGTCATATCCCGACACATAAAAAATGATATAAGTAGGAAGACACAACCTATGTGTCTAAAGCTGCCATTTCAATCCCCTGAAATCCGAAGCAAATGATCCAATCAGACACCACTGGTAGGTGGCTGGTCGTGCTAGCAGGAATAGAAAACATCATTCACAACCCAAAAATGATGTTATCAGATGAATAATATGCTGATGTAGAAGCTCAGAGATGCTGAAACTCTAATCTGAATGATAAACCATCATTCACAACCCAAAATTCAAAGCCCACGTAAAATTACAGTTTGGCCCCTGACCAATATAAAATTATGATCAAGTCCCCGAGACTCGACTAAGTTCAAAATAGCCCCCAAAGTACTCCGAAACCACTAACTAGTCCTCGAGGTAGTAAGAATTCTCAAAATAGACCCCCAATACAAAGAGGTACAAAGATGTGTAAAATTACACATTTGATCCTTCAGAACAAAGCCTCACTCGAGTAACCAAAAAGGCTGACTCGAGTGACACCAACAGCGGCTTACTTAAGTAAGCCAGATTCGCTTACTCGAGTAACTCGTGTTCATCACTTACTCGAGTGAGCCATCTGCTTACTTGAGTAAGACCCTGCTCAAAACATACCCAACTCGACCAAACCTCGATTTCATCGATGAAAATTGATACCTAACACCCAAATTGACTAAACTCAAGCCTCTGAACTCAAATCTAGAGTCAAACTCATCAACACAACTCTGAAACACACTAAATCGGCCCAAAATGAATAAGTTTGGAACCCATTCACAAACATGTTCGATTTACGTGAATCCAAGCGTACCTTATGTGTTAATGGACTCCTAAAGTCCCAAAATCACAACCCTTAACACCTATTCTGATAGAAACAACCTACATCCAAACCTAGGAGCATTCATTCAAACCCTAAATTGCACATTCATGCAAAATGATGGAAAATGAAAGAATGAGAGGTAGAGAGACGAATTCTTACCTCAAGAGACGTCTAGGAAGGAACGAGATCCAACCAAAATGGTTTATAGATGGAATATGAGTGTTTTGAATGAAGGGAGACAGAATGAGACCGAAGAAATTGGGTGGGGGTATATATAGGCCCCTGCCCAAAACGACATCGTTTCACGCACTTGGTGCACATCTCACTCGAGTGACACATCACTCACTCGAGTAACACAAATGATTACTTGAGTAGCACGTTCTCAGGTGTTCATTATGTTCATCCCGAAACAATGCTTACTCGAGTAATTAAATGGTTCACTCGAGTTATATATGCCCTATCTCACTCGAGTAAGACTTAACCGCTTACTCGAGTAACCCAAGGTCCATATCACTCGAGTAACATAGCTCAACATTATAAGTCACCCACTCGACACTCCAATCGATCGAGCTCGACTCGAGGCGAAACCGAAAGCTATAGAGGACTGTATCGGAATCCGACGAGATATTACATATACGATCCATAACTGCAATGCATGCACGTTTGCATCCCCGTACGCATATATTTCTTTGACGGAACTATAAATGCCTTGGGACATGGAATTGGGGCAATATTGATTTGCCGAAAGAAAATTTTATCCTCTCACTTCAAGACTTTATTTTTTGTGCACAAACAATGTCGCTGAATATAAGACATGCATTATGGGTTTGCAAGCAGCCCATTTTGATTTTTCTAAAAACTGGACCAGATTAGTTTCAACAACAAAACCCATTTCATTCAACTACAACTAAACTGTTATCTCAAAAAAAAAAACAAAAAGGATTAAAAATCAAAAGATAAATAACGTGACATACAAAATAAGTAAGTTGTTTCCCCTTTCAATTTTTTACTAATTATATGCATTGTTTTCCTTAATTTTTGTACAAAATTATCTTTATTTATCCATGGAATTTTCAATTGTTATTATATTAATAATTTTATTTTCTTTTTTTATTATTTATCAAGAAATTTAATTTTGAAAAATATTAAAATGTGGATAAATATTTTATAATATGAAAAATGTGATTATAAAAAAAATGATCACATGCAACACACGTGTGCAGAAACTAGTTAAATCAAAAAGATGGAATAATTGAACTGAATAAACAAAGATTTTTCGATTTATTTGATCGATATTTTAATTATTATCAATTATGTTCACCAATTCATTTTTGTTTTGTAATTTGACTACTGCTAAAAGTCAATTAATTCTTTTGATATTAAACTACAAACTTATTGATCATTGATTAAAGGCGTAATGACATTAAATAACGCGAACTATAGAGGTTTTTGCATTTGTGTTTCTATCTTTCATTTTCAAAAAAATTATATTCCGGTGGTGCTACTGAGAGTTTTTTTTGAATTGTCAAGACACAAGTGCTAAAACGACTATAGTTTGTACTATTTAATATTATTAAGCATTGATTAAATTAGTTTGAAGTTCTTATCTTACAATTCGAAGTTTTTGTCTTATGATTCATACATTAATTATGAATCATTAAAATAAAAATAATTCATTAAAATAAAAAGTGTTCATTAAAATGAAAGTAATTCACTAAAATAAAAATAATATTGTATTAAAAAATAAGTTCATTATAAAATAAAAAAATAATATTACAATAATATTAAAAATAATACAAGGTATTAATTTGATACTTTATAAATTTAAATTTCAAGAAACTATTATCAAACCAAAAATAGCAAATAAAAGCTACCAATCCATTTAAAACAAATAATTCAAGTTAAAAATTAAAAATAATTTAAAAAATTAATCAAGTCATATCTATTTATTAATTACTCTAACAATCTTATTTATTGAATTAAATGAGAAAGAGGGACAAAAAATAATTTTAAATAATAAGAATTAAGATAATAAAATAACTCAAAGTGAAATGAATGATAAAAAAATATCATAACTTTGATAATAAGGACTAAAACATAATTTGTAATAATTATTAAAAAAATTAACTATTATTTTATTGGGTGTGTGGACCATTGGTCTCCACACCCACATTTCCTAAGGAGGATGGGCTAGCCGATGAGGACGCAATAACGCGTTCCTATCAGTGCGGCTAGGATCCCAATACTGGATCCTAACCGCGGTACAACCCCCCTAAGTGGGAGGGACGGCCCACAGCACCTCAACCTCGGAGTTGCTCAATGTCTTGAAGTGAACAAATTTTCATTAATTGATGAAGCTTCAAAAAAACCATATGTCAAATTTGTTAGATTGGCTTTTAACCAAGAAAAAATTGTTAGATTGGCTGATTAAAAAAAGGAAAAAAAATTGTTCCTGGTAAAAAGAAGTTATATTGTCAAATTCTCTCCATTCCATTATCAACAATTTAGCTGATTTTTTTTGACAGAATAAAGAGAATAGGCCATAGTAGTGACATACTCATGTTGATCGTTACTATACAGACGAATGCTCCTCGTTGCGACATGTTCAAAAGCCCTGAACTCAAGGGCTTTAATCACTGAGTCTCGTCACCGCAGCACCTCACCAAATGCTAGCGGCCTACAGTGCTATTCATGAAGTTCTAATACTTGATCTTAGATCCGTGCCATGAGATTGAAAATTCATGGCACCTGCGCTCCCTCATGAGCTCGAAACTAGGACCTTGCGAACTTAGAACTACTCCCATTTCTACTAGGCCACTATTGGGGTTAGCTGACTTTTTTAACTACTAAATATGCAAAGATTCGTATTCATCTATTAATTTTTACTAGTTTCAAGAAATTTGAGAATTGATATAATAAGATTTTGTGATTTAACATACGAACTTATGAAGTTCTTCAGCCTAAAAATGTTTATAATTTAATTTCATGATCTTAAAAAGTGATTAAATATGAAAAAAAGCTAAAGTATGGATTGAATATGAAAACTCGTCCAAAAATCTCAAGTTTGATTTTAATTAGTATATTGAATGATAAATAATACAACTAAATTACACATTAATAACAAATTATCTTTAATATTTAGAAATATTAGAGTGGTTTAATTTCAAACAAAAAAAATGGAATATTTTATTCTTTAAAAATGACATTTTTCTAGTCTCTGTATAGTCATAATCATATCATTATGAAACAAATTATGTTAGCAATAGTTTAGTATTTTTTCCCCTGTAAATATGTATCTTCCATAAATTCCCAACCACCTAGACGCAACTACTAGAATTAATGTGTTTCTTAAAAAGCCATGCCATTTGCTAATGAAGTTTCTTGTGCCTTATCTTTTTCTGTATCTTGCGACACTTGAGAATTCATTTCACGAGTCTTCCGCCTTGATCCTTTACATGAATCATGAAATTACACATCTAAATCTAATCGTGGGTTCGATTCGACACTTGAAATTAAAAACTCTTGAAAAGAAACATAGATCTCCACGAAACAAACACGGCAGTAGTAATTTGACAACTGTCAAACGGCATGTTTTTGCTGAGAAGTGGCCTCGCCGTAATGCTCAATTTAATGGTGGCGGAGCTGTCCATTTTGTTCTAGAAGCGGAGAAAGAAGACGTCCACGTGTTGCACGTGATGTTCTCATTCAGACAAAACAAGAGTGCAGCCTTTCCTGGACGGTCCAGACAGCCAGTCAGTTTGAGTTCTTGGGTCCATACGTGTGGCTCGGTCCTTCCTGAACCTCTAGTCTCTACAGTCTTCCGGTTCTGGGTGTCTGTAGCAGGAGTACATCAGAACGACCATCTCTTTTTTTTTTTCAAAAAAAAAAAACAGTTTTTGTTATGCGTTTGAACCTCATTATACTCGGAAGTGTAGCATTTAGGAATAATCGGTAGCGGATAACAAATTTTGAATAGTATAACTATGCAGAGTGACGTATTTTTTTTAAAAAAAGAAATATTAAATACTATATATTAAAAATATGTTGTTAATAATGTAATGTCAATCAAGACAGAATTTTTCTATTGGTATTAGATTACAATTTCCTATGAACAAATGTATAAAATAATAATCCAGTGTTTCTGGAAAATAAATTAATAATAATGGGGTATTTAGTTTTGATAAATTGAGTAATAAATAATAGAAATAGATTACAGATTAATAGATTGTATAGTAAAAAAATAGAGATTCTGACATATATTTTGAAAATTACATGTGTTGAATATATAATATGTTATAAAAATATGATGCAAACCAAACATTTTTATTGTAAGAACGATTTCGAATTAAAATTATTGTTCGTTGGGAAAGGGGAGCTTCAAACTCAACTTCATGCTTTCCGCCTTAAGCAAAATCAAATGGCCGCAACAAATAGTCACAGAAAAATTGCTAGCAACGCTTCCTCTTATCACTTGCTTTGTGATTGGTTCAATTCATTTTTTTTTATTTCATTCTTAACTTCTTGTTTTTTTCCCCAATCCTTATTTATTTTATTTTTTCTCTTTGCAAATTAAATATAAAATAATAAAATAAACAAATAAAGTGTTGAAGGTGAGTAACAAAGGAATTGTTCTTAGGATTTCTTATTTAGGAAACTGAACGGTATCAATCACAAGCCATGAGCTAAGAAAATTAATAAGCACATCCACAAGGCACAATACTTTTACGTGGAAAATCCTTCATTGTAAAGAGAAATTCTACAGGCCTGAAGATACCAAGCAACTTCCATTATCTATCGATTATAGGGTTACAACATAGTATTCCTCTAGGCATAAAGAGCTCAACAACCAACACCAACAATAGTTCTTCATTCAATAGTACATGAACAAGACAAAATAACTAAGAAAATGGATGAACATCACCAAGGGTAGCTAGAACAGAGACAAGCACCAGAAAAATTCGTATTGTTCACACTTGTGTGTCTGATCTCGACAACAACATTCACGATCTAATTGCAACACTTTCTTCCTCCTAAAAACCTGGAACTTTCTTGGGTCCTCTCTCTTTTTTTTTTTTGAGGAGATTACACAAAATTCACTATTAAGTTTTGAAATTTCAAAAAGAGTAAATTGTTGATCCTATTATCAAATATAACATCCAGCAAATTATCTGCTAAAATGGTTTATGTCTTTATCAATTTGTCTTTTCTCTATTCCTTCCAAAATCTCTCGCTCTCGCCATTGGCATTGCTCTCTCTCTCTCTTGATTTTGATCTTAACAAAACTACTGATAAGTCTCTGAGATTTAATTGAACTCGTGATTTTATTTAATTTTCAAAAATAAACGGTTTCACCCCTCATAGCTAACATAATCTATTACTCTTTATAGAAATTACGAAAAGATCTCATTTCATTTAATAAAGTCTCGAATACCAAATTAAATCAAGTTTATTCGTTCAATTATTTAAACAACAATCATGTTTTAAATATTAAAGTTTAATAAAACCAAGTTAAATCCACCAAATTAATGTAAAGTTATTTTGTCCACATTTTGTATACCTAGTGTATTTCCATGAACACTTAAGTACTCTTCATGGAAAAAATTTTGAATGAAACCAAATTAGTATAAAACTTCTTTTACCCATGTTCTGTACACCAGTTGTACTCCTATGTATGTCCATGTACAGTACACTTTACATTATAATTTGAAGAAAACAAAAGTAAGCATTTTACAAAACTTCGAAACAATTACAGAACGTGTTCTAAAGAAGGTGTAGTTGTTTTGTATACTTCCATACACATTTTGTCCTCACATGACATTTTACACAATAAATTGATAAAAAAATGGTTTAATAACATTAAATCGCATGAAATTTGTTCGTTTTTGCACTTATGGCTCGATCTTTTGAAAATAACACTTAATAATACCACCTTTGTGATTTTTTTTTTGCATTCATAGCACAAGTTAATAATTCACTTAAAAACCAACAATTGATGAATTGACGTTGATGACATGATGACGTGGCTGTTAGTTTTCAAGTGATAGTCATCATGTCATCAATGTCACATAATCAATTGTCGTTGTATTTTTAACAGAAATATTAAGTCGTGTCACAAATGCAAAAATCATAAAAGTGGTGTCATTGGGTCTTATGTTCGAAAGGTCGAGCCATAAATACAAAAACAAATAAAAATCGTGCTATTTAATGTTATTAAACCATAAAAAAAAGTTGGTTTGTAGTAGACCTTCATTATTTTATATACACATTAAAAAAATACATTGTTTTTTGTTATTTTTAATAAACAGGGATTTTGGTAGTGTACATCTTTTGTCCACGTTTTATCCTCCCTGTGCGTATAATTTACGAAAATGTCTTTTTTTCTCGCGAGAGGTTCACATTTTCTTACACTTACTGGTATTTCAGCAAATACTTTTCTCTTGGCTGCTATATTTGTTAATAGCTTCGAGCACATATTCTTTTTCAAAGTTGGCATTTTTTTTCTTGTGTGGAAGTGAACTTTTCCCAAAGAAAAACTAAAGAATGGTTTCACCGCTTCGCACGTCAAGCAGTCAACGACTCAAGGTCTCTCCCACGACGCCGTATCATCTCACCCGCCAATCCCAGATCTACCTCCTCATCCCACCAAACCAACACTTTTTAAAACAAACCAAAACACTCAACTCTATTCGTTCCTCTCACACTCTCCACCACCACTACCACCGCCATGGAGAAGCCACTCCTCCACCACCTCCTCCTCCCGCTCCTCCTCTTCGCAACCCGCACGGCAGCCGAGATTAAAACCCTGATGATATCCTCCGATCCACGTCCGATGATTCTTTTTGAGAAATTCGGATTCACGCATTCCGGCCACGTCAACATTTCCGTCTCCTCCGTCGCCGTCGCATCCTCCGTCAACGCTCCGAAACCCATCCCGTCTCGTCTTGGCTTCTTCCTTCTCTCCGAAGAGTCTCTCCTCCAGGTTGTTCTCGAGATCCAGGAAAACCCTAACTTCTGCGTCCTCGATTCCCGATACATCCTCCTGCTATTCACCTTCCGTGATCTCTCTCCTCCTCCTATGTCCTCCTTCAGTCAATTGTATCCTGTGACCGCTCCCAATGAGTATTCCCTCTTTTTCGCAAATTGCGGCCCCGAAACCCGCGTATCCATGGCCGTCCGAACGGAGGTCTACAACCTCGACCGCGACGGCTCCCGTGATTACCTCTCCGCCGGAATGACTCAGCTGCCGTTTCTGTATTTCTTTTTCTTCCTTCTTTATTCTGCATTCCTTGGTTTCTGGATCTATTATTGTTGCTCGAACCGGAAATCGGTTCACGGGATCCATTTATTGATGGCCGGGTTGTTGTTGATGAAATCATTGAATTTGATTTGTGCTGCGGAGGATAAACATTATGTGAAGCTCAGCGGGGCGCCGCATGGTTGGGATGTGTTGTTCTACATCTTCCAGTTTATTCGCGTCGTTTTGTTGTTTACTGTAATTGTGTTGATAGGGACCGGATGGTCGTTTTTGAAACCCTTCTTGCAGGAGAGGGAGAAGAAAGTGTTGATGATTGTGATTCCTCTTCAGGTTCTGGCGAATTTGGCATCGGTTGTTATTGGTGAAACAGGGCCGTTTATTAAGGACTGGGTTACCTGGAATCAGGTATTCTTGTTGGTGGATATAATCTGTTGTTGCGCCATTATCTTCCCTATTGTTTGGTCGATTAGGTCATTGAGAGAGACGTCCAAGACGGATGGGAAGGCAGCCAAGAACTTGGCCAAATTGCAGTTGTTTAGGCAGTTTTACATTGTCGTGATTGGGTACTT
>CAODLS011234918.1:0-25451 GCA_948243855.1 Flueggea neowawraea
ATGCCTTCTCACCCGTTGCCAAGCTCACCACGATCCACACCTTACTAGCTCTCACAGCTTCACAGAACTGGTTTCTTCATCAGTTTGACATCAACAATGCCTTCTTCTATGGGGAATTATCTGAGGAAGTGTACATGAAGCCATCACCTGGTCTTACACGTCACACCCTGATATGGTTTATCGCCTCAAAAAGAGTATCTATGGCTTGAAGCAAGCTAGTCGACAGTGGTATGAAAAAATTACTTTTGCTCTTATTGCAAATGGATTCTCACAAGTAGCTTCTAACTGCACACTCTTCACCAAAAGGGATGGTAATGCTTTTACCTTCTTACTTATCTACGTGGATGATGTTCTTCTTGTTAGGAATAGCCTGGATTTAGTCTCTGGCACAAAAGAGTTCCTTCTTTCCACATTTCGCATCAAGGACTTGGGCACAACAAAATATTTTCTGGGGATTGAAATTGCACGGTCTTCTGAAGGTATCAATATTTCCCAAAGGAAATTAATCCTTGACTTATTAAAGGAAACAAGATTTCTCTTTTCAAAATCGGTGTCAACACCCATGACTCCAAATACCAGACTCACTACCATCGGAGAACTTTTGCCAGCAAATACACCGTATCGGTAATTGGTTGGGAAGCTATTGTATTTAACAACAACAAGACCAGACATCAATTTTGCCATCTAGCAACTGTCTCAATGCTTAGATAAACCAACCACATCCTATATGAAAGCAACAAGAAGAGTGTTGAGGTATCTGAAAGGAGCACCAGCATAAGGGTTATTATCTCCTACCGATTCTTCAACCCAGTTACGAGCTTTCTCTGACTCTGATTGGCAACATGCCCAGATACTTAAAAATCAATGACCGGATTTTGTGTATTCCTAAGTTCTTCTCTTATCTCCTGGAAATCAAAGAAACAAGCTACAATCTCTCGCAGCTCCTCTGAGGCGAAATATCGCACCATGGAAACAACAACATGTGAGATTCAGTGGCTCAAATACCTTCTTCAAGACCTGAGCATCGCGTATCCTTAAGCGGCACATATGTATTGCGATAATCAGTCTGCAATTCACATAGTCGAGAACCCTATTTATCATGAGAGAACCAAATATATAGAAATCAAATGCCATTTGGTGCACGAAAAAACTGGAAAAGGTAGTAATACATCTTCTTCGAATCAAATCTTCTTCCCAACTAGCTGACATCTTCACCAAGGCACTCCCAAAGCCTTCTTTTCCCAGTTTTCTATTCAAGTTTGGTGTACACGATGTGTACGCACCAGCTTTTGTGCGAGTGTGTTGGGTTGGGTTGAGGGGGAGGGGGAGGGGTGGTGGTGCAAGAAGACAACGACATTTCTAAATGATGAAAGGAAACAACAGCGTTTCTCATAAAAGGAGGAACGACAACGTTTTTTGATTGGGCTCACCAGATAAACTTTAAGCCTACTAAGACGTTTTACTGCTCTTTGTTATTCAATCACAATTCTCTTTGTAATTTCTTTTGTCTTTTTGCTAAAAGGCAATTCTGTTGTGCCACCATATGGTTACAACAGATTTTGTCATCTTCTGCACAATGCTTCTATATATAGGCCTTTCATCGCCACTAATAAATTAAGTCAAAGTTTACACACATTTTTTTTAATTAAGATGAGCCGTTTGGCTTAGCCATTGAAAAAAAAAAACCGGCTTAAAGAATTACTCCGCCATGAGTGACTTTAAGGTAAGGCATCTTTTTTTTGCGGTCTCTATCTGTCTTTTTGTTTGTTGGTAACGAGTGAGTGTGAGTGACATTGTTTTTTTTGGACAAAAGTTTCTTGCATTAAAATAATGAATCAATGATATAACACATGCAACGTTTCCGTCGTGTTCAAATAATCATTTTCTATATATCTATCATTATATTATTTCGTCAGAAAAAAAAATATTAAGAAATAAATTATTTAACTTTTGTTATATAAACTAAAGAAGAATAACAAAGAAGGGCTGCAGAGAATTATGTATAAATTATTCGAATTGACTGATTTGTACAGAAATACAACAACTATATATATATATACACTTGAGAATATGAGCTAGTTTAGGAATGAAATATGACAGTTACGATTTGCCCAGTCTGATTGCTAATATTATGCAAGGAAAATCCCCAAATCTCCTACTATCAAGCAAATCCTGTGTGGATGTCCAGTAATCAAGCTAACAACTTTAAAGCATGCAACAAGAGACAAATATATATCATGATGTGTATTTGATTTATTAAGTTAAAATTGTGAACACTAAGCTATATAAAATATTTAATTATATGTGTAAACGCTATAACAGAAAAAAATTAATGTAAAT
This sequence comes from Flueggea neowawraea, assembly GCA_948243855.1. Taxonomy (NCBI): domain Eukaryota; kingdom Viridiplantae; phylum Streptophyta; class Magnoliopsida; order Malpighiales; family Phyllanthaceae; genus Flueggea; species Flueggea neowawraea. Next base: position 2,341 of record CAODLS011234918.1, read on the forward strand.
GTCTTTTAGTTTTCTCTCAGCAAAAATTATGGGTATTTAGATTTTTTATTACAGTGAATCACCAACAACAAAAATCATTCAAACACTATTGTAGTGTTCTTTTTATTTTGAGAATACTAATATAGTTATAGTACTAACATGTGAAGAATAAATAACAAATTTAATACTTTTATTTCTTGTTATATTTTTTATTTTATTTTGTTTTCATTTTTCAAACTTTAAGGTCTTGTTTGTCGGTGCGACCAAAAAGCAAATGAAGGTTTAGTATGATATCATATTGTGATGGAAGAGAACTTGAAGTCGAATTTTGGAGATTGATTGAATTTAGATGAAATTAAAACATATGCTTCTCAGTCGTTTCCCTCTTTATATAGAATTATAATCTACTACTGAATCTTTCCATATGATAACTTTTTTTTGTCGTTTATAAAATTATTTTATATCTAAAGTTTGTTTGAACCTAAGGCTATCTCACACAAAATCCTTCGAGACCAATCAACAATGGTATGCTGTTGGCACCTTCTTTTGAAAAATAGATAAACATTATATTTGCATCTTTTCATTTCATCTTCTAATCGAACACACATATACAATTCCTTTTCTATTCCTTACTCAACAAACTAAATAATCTACAGAAAGTTAAAAATTCTTTCCTCTTCTTTCAGTTCTTTTCTACTTACATTTTCTCCTTCCACCCATTTTCTATCGTATCAAATATCAATCCAACATAATCGAAGTACGGGGATTTTGTCCTTATTGAGAGTACAAGAGGGAATCGGTTTCCTCGACCACACACCTAAGCCAATCAAATCCCAATAGCAATCAAATCTTATTGATCTTTCGTTTTTTTAATAAAAGCACACATCTAAGGCAATTTAACTAATAATAGTAGGAAAAATGCATGGTGAATGCTCCTGTCTTCGGCATTACAAGTGAAACAAGCTTTTTCAACTTCCTTATAGTTGTACAGGAAAAAGAATTGATTGATGGACATGGCACTGTCTCGGACATGACTATTTCTGTTCTGACTCGTGATTGTTTTTGTAAAGAAGGGAGGTACTGATTTTGTCGGAGTTTTGTCGATCCTTTATAAACTTTTGTCGGAGTTTCGTTGATCCTTTATGATCTTAAATGTGTTTTTGAAACGTGCTTTAGACTACTCGTAACTCAGGTATCTGAAGTCGTCTTTTTAGACGTCTGTTCAGTATTTTTACTGTTATTTTATTAAAGTTCTCAGTTTTTGACCCTTCAGTTTTTTCATATGTAACCTAAATACTACTTTCAGAGTCTCGCGGGACGTCTACTCAACGTTCCACTAAACACAATTTTATTTTAATCCCCCAACTTTTATATACTACTTCATTTAATACTTTCTACCCCAAATTCATTAAAATAAAAAGTGTTCATTCAAATAAAAATAATTCATTAATATAAAAATATTACATTAAAATAAAAATAATTCATAAAATTTAAAAATTAAAATAAAAAATTACATAAAATTAAAATATTACAAATAAAATATTAAATATTACATTAAAACAAAAATAATTTCTACCCCAAATTCATTAAAATAAAAAGTGTTCATTAAAATAAAAATAATTCATTAAAATAAAATAATATTGTATTAAAAAAATATGTTCATTATAAAAATAAAAAATAATATTAAAATAATATTAAAAATAATACAAGGTATTAATTTGATACTTTATAAATTTAAATTTCAAGAAACTATTATCAAATAAAAAATAACAAATAAAAGCTACCAATCCATTTAAAACAAATAATTCAAGTTAAAAATTAAAAATAATTTAAAAAATTAATCAAGTCATGTATATTTATTAATAACTCTAAAAATCTTATTTATTGAATTAAATGAGAAAGAGAGACAAAAAAATAATTTTAAATAACAAGAATTAAGATAATAAAATAACTCAAAGTGGAAGGAGTGATAAAAAAAATATCATAACTTAAATAACAGGGACTAAAAAATAATTTATAACTATTATTTTAAAATTTTATTTATTAATTTATTGAGTATGGGGACCACTGGTCCCGCACCCACATTTCCTAGTTCGCCCTCCTGAAGGAGGACGAGCTAGCTGATGGGGACGCAATAACACGTCCCTATCAGTGCGGCTAGGATCCCAAACCGCGATACAACCTCTTAAGGCTACTCGTAACCCACGGTCCCTGAAGTCATCCCGCGGGACGTCTGCTCAGCATTTTTATTGTTATTTTATTAAAGTCTATAGTTTCTAACCCCTCAGTTTTTCATCTGTAACCCAATAGCTACTTTAAGAGTCTCGCGGGACGCTTACTCAACTTTTCACTAAACATAATTTTATTTTAATCCCGTTGAAATAAATTTGACCATTGGATCAAAATGATTCAACGGTCAAATTTTGATTTAAAAAAAAAAAAATTAATGTGTCAGGTACGGTGCCAGTGGGCCCGTGCCTGACACATGTAGCTCGTCCTCCTGCAGGAGGACATGCTACATCATGGGGATGCGTTAAGTGAACCGGGCCCCGTTCGTAGCCCGGTTACAAGTAGCCTAATAATTGGGCTTGTCCGGCTTCTTAATTCATTCCCTCTCTCCTCTCTCCTCTCGTCTTCTCCCCTTCTCACTCCTCACCAAAATCTCTCTCTTCCTCATCACTCTCCTTCTAACTAATTTCCACAACCACCACCACCACAACAGCCACTGGCAGTCTAGCAGCGCTAACATTCTTCTTCTTATCTGTCTCTCCTGCTCACAGCCCCTGTTTCCGTCGAACCCAACTCATGTTGAGTTCATTCAATGGCAGCCACCACAACCACAAAGGCGGAGCTCCGGCGAAAACAGGTGCTTCAGCACCTGCTTGTCCCCGTGTAGCTCCTCCCTTGCCAACCAGTGACACCAAAGACAAGATTCCGAAAACAACGCAGATTATATTAGGAGTACTGATCTGCTAAATTTTTCAAACACCATTGCTGAGGCTCAGCAGCGATAGCGAAAAAAGAATTCAACTGTTTCAGCCTTTCAGGCTCAGTAAAGGCCGATGCTACGCAACTCTAGATGCACCCATGTTTGTAATCAATTTGTTTAATGGTGGCTATGCCCTGTTATGTAGGTTTGTTTATCACATACTAATTTGTGCAAGGACTGATCCTCAAAAAAAAAACGAGGATCATTGTCTATACAAATTAATTTTGAGAGTGAACTTTTCTCCTATCAATTTTTTTCCTGGCATAATGGCTATTGATATAATATTTTTCTTATTCATTTACTCCCTAGATTTCTTATTGCTACAAAGCATAGGAAAGTATTGGTTAATTGTGTTTGAATTGTAGCAAATTTGAAGCATTTTGCTGACATGAGCAAAAAATTAGAAAGGGTTTGGGGGCATATCTCCAATAGCTATCGCCATTGTCGTGGTCTTTCCATCGTACATATTTCAGGTGATTATAATCATTAATTTATAAAAATATTTTTATATATTAAAAATTATATTTTCACAAATTGAAAATTTAATAATCCGCAAGAGTGTGTGCATACTCCTAGTTTATGTATAATATTCTTGTGGAGACTTAATTAAGTATATAATTTTTTTTAAAATCTTAGATCTTTCCATCAAGATATTGTAAATCTGATATCGGTTTCAAGAAAATTTATTGAATTCAACCACTTCTCAACTGAGGTGACGAACCACCTTATCGAATTCAACTATGACTTAATCGAATATTATGCGGCGAGGAGATAGGCTACATAATTATGTACAGTAAGGATAGCTACAATTGGTTGCCCCTGCTCCTTTTTTGGTGTAAAAAAAAACCACTTCTCAGTTACTAACAGAAACACTAAACAGAAAGTGAAATTTGGACCTATGTGTGATCCACACATGTATTAGTCTATCAATCTTAAGCAAATAAATTTCCTTTCATTAAGAAAAGGAGAGAGTTCAACAAATCATTGCTGGCTATCATCACCTCTTTGTTGACTTCTTCAATTCTGACTATATAATCACGAGAAAATTAAATCCTTTTGTTCTTCAAGTTCTTCCCTTTCCGATCCTACTCATTCTCCTACAACCCACTCAACACCAACAACTTCAACAAAAACAGCTCCAAGAAGCTCATTTTCAATGGACTCCGACGGCAAACCTGTGTTTCTAATCACTGGCTGCACTCAAGGAGGCATAGGGCAAGCGTTGGCGCGCGAGTTCGCGGCCAAAAACTGCCTGGTTGTGGCCACTAGTAGGTCCTTGTCAGGAATGAGAGACCTTGAGCAATACCAGAGATTTAATTTGAAAGAACTCAACGTCTTGTCGGAGGAGAGTGTGAAGCATGTCGTTTCTGATGTTATTGAGAAGTATGGAAGAGTTGATATTTTGGTCAATAATGCTGGGATTCAGTGTATTGGTCCCCTTGTTGAGACGCCTCTCTCTTCATTCCAACACACTGTTGATACCAATGTCTACGGTAATGATTTTTCTGCAAAAAATTTGCAAATAGCCATTAACATTTATTTATTTTATGTTATTCTTACTGAATTTTTTTTCAGTGTGATCACTCAATTTTAATCCTACTACGAAGTAGCTATTCTCCGTATCCAACTGTTTATTTCAGATTAAAATGATCATTAAATTCGTACTGCATATATAAGTTCCACAACATATAATTAACGGATTTATAGCTCATTAATACTAGAGTCAATTTCACATTTCAAGGATTTAATTTTTGTTAAGAACAAATAAATCAACTTATCAAAAAACGAAAAAATAACACGACGTAATTATATAGTCATTATCATTTGAGTTACTCATAATTTTTTTGGTTGTTGTGTAGCAAGTTAGATTATCAGCCATTCTAACATAATTGACTTGTCGTTATAGATTATGTCGGTATGGAGCTGCTTCCTACCAATACGAGGATGAGATAAATGTTTGCTCATTCAGTATTCGTTCTTGATCAATATCTAGTTTTTATTCTCCCTATGCCTTAATTTCTTGATTCTGGCATTGCTACTTAAGATTCGACCATGCCTTAATTTCTTATCTTGGGCTAATTTTTTTTCAAGAAAATTATCTGGACACAAATTACTCAAGTACTCTTTTAATTTGTTCTTAGAATACGTTTGATAGTAAGGAAGTGCAACTTTTTTAGAAGTGGTAAAATGGTTAACGTTTGGTTTGGAGGGAGTGCGACGTTGAAAGGATCTTTGACCAATTTAGTTTATTGATTCTCAGAAGTAAGTTATTAAACAACTCGGTAAGAAAATTCCTTAAAAATTTATTTCCTTGAAAATAAATGACTTAGAACCAAATAAACACTGAATTTGCTATATATAATAGTTGATCGAATGCACAAAAACATAGCTAATCTTGCTACTCACTTGTTTTGCTACTCACATTTAGGTTCTATGAGGCTGATCCAAGCTGTTGTTCCTCACATGGTATCTAGGAGAAAGGGGAAAATTATAAGTGTTGGAAGTATTACCGCTATGGCTCCTCCTCCGTGGGCTGGCGTCTACACTGCAACGAAAGCTGCTCTTCATGCACTGACTGATACATTGAGGTTTGTAAGAATAGCACTGCTGCTATCCATAATCCGATTACTTGTTCAATTAATGTCTGTTTAAGCACAACACGTCCTTTCAGTATTAAAATATGTATTTTTGTGTTTGTTTAATGTTAAGAAAACTCTCCAAATCCCACATTGGTTAGGAGTAGATTTAAAAAAACTATTTGTCCCACATTACTTAGATGTGAGAAAACCAATGGGACTTTCTCTTATAAATAGACTTTGGGTCTTGGGTGTTTGATATTACAAATTCTAAGCTAATTAATTAGAGATAGTGAACTTGGGTTAATGAGAGTGAAGAAGGTTTTTATAATTTTGTTTGTTTACAAATTGAAATATTATTTTAGTGGAGTTTGTGGATGTAGATTTATTGAGCAATTGAATTATGTTAAAAATTTATTGTGTTTTTTTTTTCTTTATTATTTATTTTCTTGGGGGATGTGTTTGTTTGTTTGGACCTTAACATATAATATGACAATTTTTATACACAAAACAAACGTGTAGGTTAAGACCCTAACCAACTAGTTCTCCAAAGATGAACAACCTTTTGAGTTAGGACTAAGGAGACATAAGCTTGTTGATTTGTGACCTCCAACATATCCAAACAAATTGACATCAAGTTTCTTTGGTTGTCATGAGCTTATGCTTTGTACTGAACCAGTGGACTGTTGCCCAGTGAGAGCAAACCAAGATTTCGGCTTTCACAGCAAGGGACTGAGAATAGAATAAGTGAAGGAAGTCACCACCCTCAGAAACTCAACATCTTATTGAGAGCAAAGCCTCATTCTTCAACTAATAAACCTCAGAAACTCAACATCTTATTGAGAGCAAAGCCTCATTCTTCAACTAATAAACACAATTTAGCTTAAATCTTTTCTATACTTCAACTTCCAAAGGAAAAAGACAGAAAAGAAATAGGTAGAGGTGGGTTCAAATGTCATGGGTAACAACTATCCAAAAAAAAAAGGTAGAGGCTCATATTCACAATTTAAATCAGCCAGACAAAAAATAAAGAACACAGAGAGCATCATGGCGGCAACAACAAATTTCTTTGCAGGATGAAGAAGAAACAAGCTAGAAAGAAATAAAGAAAGAAATTGTCTGTCAGGACAGCTAAAAACTGCTCCTTTCGAAGAAGGTTCCAGGTTGTCATGCCTACTCATCTCCAATTTCCTTAATGCCTTGTTTTACATTTTAAAGTAAATCATCACAGCCTTTGCGCAATAAATGAAGTTGATTGTTCAGTTGATCATGATGATAATTCAGACAATCCAGTGTGCTTTAGCAACACTGAAAATTCTACAATGGACATATATATACACAAATACAAAGATATATGCATGCATAGGACTGTTGGTTCATAAAGTACCTGTGCAAAGCCTCATTCTTAAACTAATGAGATCATTTGGCAAATGTCAGGCAAGACGAATAGAATACGTGAAATATGAAAAAGAACAATCACACAAAAGAACACAGAATTTAAGTGATTCAATCAATTTGATCTACGTACACGAGCAGAGAGAGCGGACAATTCTATTATTCATCTTGAAAGAGGGCACACATACACTCTAATATATTTCCCCAACTCACTTATTTATAGGTTTTACAAAAATTCTAGTCAAAATAGATCAACCCTAACCCTAAAGCCTATCTAAAACAACAAGATATGACCCATCTTGCCATAGCTCATGTTTTACTAGGATAGTTTCAACATTTCACAAAGAAAATCAATTCAACTCAACCATTTTCACCATTAAATTAAGTTTTTCTTTTTTCTTTCAATTTAGATTATAGAACTACTCATCTGCTTCGTCTCGAAGGGCCTCAAACTCAAGTTTTGTGAACATTCACTGAGTCCAAGCCATACTTGAACTTTTCAGTAGTGATCGGCTTAGTCAACATATCAACAGGATTGCCACCTTCTCAACGGAGAACTTCTCTTCGATCACATCACAAATGAAGTTCAATCTCACATCAATATACTTCGTCCTCTTATGATAAATTGGATTCTATGCCAAACACAAAACACTTTGACTATCACAATAAATAGCAAGTTTCGGCAATTTCAAATCCAAACAATGAACAAAATCATTCAACCGCATACCTTCTTTCACCTTTTCTGTCAATAACATATATTCTGTTTCAATTGTAGACAAAATAACTGTAGGTTGTAAAGATGCTCCCCAATTAATAGCACATTCAACGAGAGTGAAAATATAACAGGACAATGATTTTCTCTTCATGAAATCTTCTCCATGATTAGAATTAGTAAAACCAACCAATCCACCGAAAATATCACCATTCTCATACACCAAGCACACACTACTCATACCCTTCAAATATTGCATAATCCACTTAACCGCCTCCCTTTGCCAAGGATTACCCATAAATCTACTTACAACATAATAGCATGAACCAAATCAGATCTAGTGTACACAATATCATACACTAAACTACCAACTACATTCGAGTAAGACACAATCTTCATATAATCCGCCTCCTAATTAGTGTTCAATAATGTACTATGATCAAATTTTAAGTATAGAGCCAATGGGGCACTCACTAGTTTAGAGTGATCTATTTGAAAAGCTTGCAATAACTTTTCAATGTATTTTTGTTGTGGTACATACAATTTAAGATTGAGAGATTTTTTTGTTCCAATTCGGAAAGGAGATAATTTTGGCATGAGCAATGCCGAAGGAATGAGCTAGAATACGCAGAAATGGAAAGAATTTTCTATGCATCTGTTGTGGGAGCTTAATATAAGTACAAACTTGCACCAAACCAGACATCGGTTTTGCCATAGGAATGCTGGGCAAATATCAAAGTAATTCAGGAATGATGCTCTAGAAAACTATAAAGAAAATATTGCAATACTTGCAAAAGGCAAAATATCACATGCTCACTTATAGAAAATTTGATCATCTAGAAGTGATTGGATACACAAATTCAAACCACGCTGAATGTGCTAACACTAGAAAATCCACATTTGGCTATTTGTTCATTCTAGCTGGAGGAGCAATTTCGTAGAAAAGTGTGAAGCAATCTGTTATCGCTGCATCCACTATGAAAGCCAAGTTTGTAGCATACTTTGAGGCTATTGTTCATGGTTTATGGCTACAGAACTTTGTTTTAGGACTTCGAATTGTCGACAATATTGTCAAGCTACTGAAAATTTATTGTAATAATTCTATAGCAATTTTCTTTTCAAGAAACGATTGGTATTGAAAGGGTGCTAAGCATAAGGAAATTAAATACTTGGTCGTTAAAGAAGAAGTTAAAAAACAGAGAGTTTTGGTTGAGCACATTAGCACAAATCTTATGATTGCAGTTTTTTTTACAAAAGGATTAGAACCGAAAATATTTAAAAGAGTATGTCAAAAGAATGGGTATCACTGAGTACCATTAAGAATATATTAATGATATTTTATGCATTTTGATTATTTGACACTCTGAGCTCAATTCAAGTATTGCCTTTTTGTTTTAATACCTTAATTTATGATTTATTGTGTATACATGATTAATATGGGTATTAAAATGTCGTCTTTCCAAAGATATTATCGTTAGACCATTATGACATATATCTCATAATGTACCATGTTATGTCTTGAACTAATACAGTGATACATAGAAAGAAATATGTTAGAGTAATTGTCGTACAACTACTATGATTCTTATTAGTCTTTTGCTTAATAATGATTAATGTTATGACCAATGTAATAAAAGATTTAGTTTTTATTATGCATATTATATTTTTATTAAACCAATATGATCTTTCACAGGCTAAGTGAGAGAATGCTAGAATCTATATGTAACCCATGGACTAATATGTAATTTAATTTAATAAGTTCTAAATTTTTATTAGTTGTAAGAGAAATATTATTTTAGAATTATTCTGAATTAGTGAGTCATGTTGATGGACTATGACATTAACCCACTAAGAAACCCTAGAATAATCCTCTCTCTACTGATAAAAGAATGTTATTCTCAATCATATTAATTGCACGTACGAAAACCCTAAGGAGGTAAGGAGAGTTAAATTTCGCTCTTGGTTGTAGTCATTGTTCAGATTCGATTCGAACCATTTAACAAGGTACACTCCGCTCTTAATTATGTGTTGTATATAAATTATAAGTGGTTCCAAGATCCCAAGTATTAAGATTGATGCAATATTAAGATTGATTGTAACTGCAATTAAGTTTTACAAACCATCTTTAACAACCTACCGTCTCTCCGTGAACAAAGCCTCATTCTTTAACAAGTGAAAGGCTCAGATTCACACTCGTATGAACCAAACAGAGAAATTAAGGAACTACACATTACCAGGGCTGCAACAAAAGTCCCGGGAATCAAGAAGGTTTTGAAAGGAACTCTGATTCCATCACAAAACTCTTTAGATTGCCCTGCCAACTCATCACGGATTCCTTAAAGCCTGACATTGTTTGTGGATGCAAAGTTTGGGGCGGGTTCCTTAAAGTATGACATTGCATGTGGATGCGAAGTTTGGGGTGTAAAGTATCAGTTGACAAGTCTAGGGGATTACTTGTGCATTAAGTCATACATGCTTAACAATGCTTTCTGGTCTGTGTGTGTTTTAAACCCCAAGTTGTGATGTTTTAGACAAGTTCAAAAGGATTTTGAACACTCGAAAAGTATGAGATGCCAGTAGAAGAAAGTGAGCAAGTCGGGGATGTATTAGGCCAAAGCAAAAGGAAACTGGCAAATCATAAACCTGCAGCTATTCATAGAGGGAAGGCAACCACCCTTAAATAACCATTCCACCTCTCTGAACGCAAAGTCTCATTGTTTAACTAATGAGTTCATCTAGAGTGAAAACTGAACACACAAAAAAACCCTTACCTGCAAATTCAAATTTCCACTATGTCAGCTTAACAACTGTTTTTCAACAGAAAAAAAGCTCCAAGACTTCAGCTTTGGTAGCAAAAGAGTGAGGATACGATAAATGAATGCAGTCACCATCAAAATTTGCATTCAAGGCTCCACATATCAAAGGATTAATCTTCACACAATGATCCACATGCACATAAACAGAAAATACCTGCAATGAGTGTTTGTGTGTTGTTGGATGACCCTATCTCCATCCATTTGTTGGGCATTAGTATGGTTGCAACAAAAGAGCATTGTGAAGAAACAAAGAACGTATTAGGAGGAACATGATCCTTCAATTTCTTTATAGAACTCCCTAGATTACCCTGCTCACCTCCAGGTTCCTTAAGCCTGACATTGTAATTAAACGTACGGTCGTAAGACCTACGTCCATGGGAGAACAGGTAGAGTTCTCTTTGTTATTATATCTTCAAAATACACAGTACACCAATATATAAGCATCTGTGCCATCTAATTAGCATCCTAGCATTGGAAGAAAACTATCATAGGAAAGGATCTACATAAATCTCTTATAATTAAGCCAACAGTTAAATTCCTATGCAGTGTAGGTTTCTAAACCGGTGGCTCCTATACCTAGATTTCTTTGGTTTCCATTGCATATTGGGATTATTATAAAGAGAATTATTGAAGATGCTCTAAGGAAACAAAGGCACAATTGCTTACTAGTCCAAGGGATAATGCAAGTAAAAATCCTTTACTCAAAATACACAATGAAATCATCGGCTCCACTAACAATCAGAGAGGGTCAGCCACCCTTAGAAACCCACCATCTCTCTGAGAGCAAAACCTCATTCTTTAACTGCTACGGCTTGTTTGCTTAAATACCTAAAGGAAATTACACAAAATAAACATTGTCCTACCTGCAAAACATATTCCTCTCCCAAACAAGCTCAGATAACACAATGAATGGAGTCAGAAAACCAAGTTACAACGAATAAAATAAAGTTCTAAATTTTCCTTTATCATGAGAAGAAACAAGCGAAAGGCTCAGATTCACATTTGAATTAACAAATCAGACTGATTAAGGAGCACACTGAGTCCGTGGCTGCAACAGAAGAGCCCTGTGAAGCAAAGAAAGAAGGTATTCAAAAGACACACACATGCAACAATTCCTTCGCATAACTCTCCACATTGCCCTGTCAGCTCATCCCACATTGCCCTGTCAGCTCATCTCACTGTTCCTTAAAGCCTGATATCGCATGTGAATCCAAGTAAATCATCACAGCCTGTGGAGAAGCAGAGTCAGGAGTAGAATGGTCCGCAGATACAAGAAGCAGATAGGATATTGAGGGACTAATATGAGAAGAAACGAAAGTTGAGTGACCATCTCTGCAGTTTACACCACAGAAGGGCTATCAGCAAAAATATCAGAGTAACAATGAAGTCATCATCACTAAAGTTGTTTGGAGAGAGTGGAGGCAACAACCCATCAACAACCATCCCAGTCCCTGAGAGTAAAGACTAATATTTTTTAAGAATTCATTTTTGAACGAACAAACAAACAAAACCTAAAAATTGTATATGATTAGCTGGAGTGATTAGTTCTTGCTGGTGCTGCATCTCATCTTTGAGTTCCTCCTTTTCTTTTCCCTGCTTTCCTATATTTATTTTTCTTTCATCTAAACCAAAGGCACAATCCCTTAGACATTGTTTTTGGTATAAATGGAGGTTTATGTATGTAAAAAGCAAGGCTTGTTGCTCTAATACACTAAAATCATCGGCTCCACAATCAGATGGGGGTCAACCACCCACGGGCACCCGTCGTGCCTGTGAGAGCAAAGCCTCATTCCTTAACAAGCAAAAGGCTTAGCTTTTAAAACTTGACTCTCTCGAGTGGGGCATTTCAACTTTCAAATACTTAATAATATGCATTTTAACCAGTCAGGAGGCAAATAGGGAACTCGTTGAGTTCAGAGGTGACTCAAAAAAAGGTAAGGTACGAGTTCAGGGGGTAAAATAAGGAATTGAAGGAAACTGTGAAATCATCGGCTCTACAACCATTTAGGGAGGGAAGGCAAACATCCTTGGAGAACCATCCAACTTCTCTGAGAGGAGAGAGCAAAGCCTCAATCTTAAACTAATGAGTGCATTTCAAAGTGACAACTTTTTGTCAAAAAGAATCACCATTATGGCAGCAACCACAGAAGAAATTGTGGTTACCCACAAACGAAAATTTCACATGCAAAACAAGTTGCATTGCCAGTAATCTGGCTCTCTCAAAAAGGTTTGTAGCTTGGAAATTGAGAAAGTTATCAGTGTCCTCACAGATTGCTTGGAGAGCTCTGGAACAAACCAACATATTACGTATCAACGAAGAGAACATAAGGGTATGGGTGTATGTGAAATGATTCTCTTCTTCTATTTCTTCTTGCTTTCAAGGGCTGTTGTTCAAATATACAGTGAGATCATCGGCTCCATCAACAATCAGAGAGGTCAACCACCCTTAGAAACCCACCATCTCTCTGAGAGCAAGGCCTCATTCTTTAACAAGCAGAAGGCTCAGATTCACATTTTAAATAAACCAATTAGACAAATTATAGAAATATGTAATAGCATGGCTGCAACAAAAGAGTTGTCTGTGAACCGATTCCATTACAGAACTCTCCAGCTTGCCATGCCAACTCATCTCCAAGTTCCTTAAAGCCCGACATTTGCATGTGAATGCAAGTAATCTGGAAGTTGAGGAACTAATCTGAAAAGAAAGTTCTTGTTTTTTTAATTAAATAAGCTTTCTGTAAACATTTTCATCATTGGGCGTAAACCATGTAATTTCCTCCGAAAGAATGGAAACAAAGAGACCGGACGGTTGACAGTGATGTAAAAGAGTAACAGTGAAGTCATCGTCTCCGCAGCAGTTCAAAGAGAGCGGAGGGAGCAGCCCATCGAAAACCATTCCACTCCCTCTGAGAGCAAAGATTCATTCTCTACATTTTTTGGAATTCATTTTCCACCAAACAAAAGATTTAACATTTTTGGAATTCATTTATACCAAATGCACCGTAAATTGAGTAACCCTGAGGCAACTGGTTCTCGCCAATGATGAAATCACAGTTGCCGTCTCACAATAAACACTTCTTCAACATAATGGCCCAAATTTTTCAAGCATGCATCCAATGGCCCACAATCGATTCACCAAAATGAGTCACATACTCATATTTTTTAGGAGTTACCCTAGCATTCTGGTACCCATCTGTTGGCAGTCTTCCCTGCGGATGACACAAAATGTGCTGGCTGCAACAGGAACGCCAACTTCATTAGATAAGCCATGTTAACAGTAGGTTAAATAAAAAATTTTGGACTACCAGAATGTTGTTTACCAAACAAACCTATAGCATAGTCCAAAAATAAATTTGATTCGCATAGTCTATAGAGAGTTAACACTGTGGATAAGAAATCCATCTTCCATTTCTTCTGACAAAAATGAAAGATCAAAATTACAGATTGAGTTTTACAAGTAAAACATTGAATTACAGAGGTGGTGACACTCACTTGTGCAGAACTTGTCTTCCACTTAGAGAAGCTACATGGTGTTCAGTATTGACACGAAGTATATGGAATTCCTATACATGCTACACCGTCTTGAGAGGCTTAAGTGAACTCCATCGGCTCAAATATGCATACTGGAGACTCAAACAAGTATGCATCACTCTTATCAATAGGCCATGAAAAATACTGGACCGTATCCAACAACTATAATCCTGAGTTTGCAAAGAAAAGGAGCATTTTAGTGATATAAAGAGACAAAAATAGTGTGGCCATACATAGTTGTGTCAAGAAATTTTGAAGCCAAAATCATTGATCAGAAAGTGTCACCATCAACACCCCTTATAACCAGCAGCCTCTCTAAAAGAAAATCCTTGCCCCTCAAGAAAATATGTGTACATAGCAGAAAAACGGTTGACCACAGGATACAATGCAGAAACTTAAATTAAAAGACAGATGGGGAGGCTCAGATTCACCTTTTGTCAGACAAGAAAGAATTGCCACTGGGCTGCAGCAGAGGAGTTACAGGTGAAATTACATAAACCTATCATTTTAGGCTTAATACATAATGAACCCCTTAAAGTTGCTCCTTTTTTTCACTTGACACCCCAAACCTCATTAATAATTATATTCATCACCGCCTGCTCCCCCATTGCCTCGCCATAAAATGGGCATCTCTCACAGAAAAGTCTGGTGTTAAGACACTTGAAAAATCATCAGTCTAGAGAAAGATGCTTCAACGACTCAATAGCACATCTCTAAATAGTTCAGGGGCATAGAACGAAATCATCAGTAAAGGAAGGACGAGGTGGAAAAGATAGTATTAGGGCCTGTTTAGTTTGGAAAACTTTCTGAAAATTTTTCAGAAAACTGGAAAACAGAGATGGAGAACTAAAAAAACCTGTTCCAATTGAATTTCTTTTCCAAAATAGAAAATTTTGTTTTCTATTTTTCTGTTTTCCACAAAATAGTTATTTTAAATGTTTATTTTTTCTTCATAATATCAACAGCTGAAGGTCAAATAATGCGCAATCATTGACTTTGCTGTCAATCAGCAGGGGTCCAACAACCTGAGAAATCCACCCTCCCTCTAGGATAAAACCATCATTCTTAAACTAATAGCATATCTCCCTTCCATTCGATTCTCCTGGCAACCTAACAAAAAAGAAATAAACCAGAAGAATTAATCCAGGGCTAAAGACCACATCATTAAAAAAATAGGGTCATACAGGAGAAAAGAACTAGTTTAGGATTACCCTGACGGTTGAAGTTATAGTGGTTGTGCAAGCATATGATCAATCTCTCTTTCTTTCTCACTCTGTGACAGGGTTGTTGCTAAAATTAGACTGCAAATCATTGGCTCTAGTAGCAATCAGAAGGAACAACCACCCTCAGAAACTCAACATCTCTCTAACAGCAAGGCCTCATTCTCCAACCAACAATTTGGCTCTTATCTTGTCTGTACACCAACTTCCAAAGAAATACACAGAAAAGAAGTAGATAAAGGCTCAGATTCACATTTTAAATCAGCCAGACAAAAATAAGGAACACAGAGAGTCTCATGGCTGCAATAACAGATTTCTGTGAAGGACGACAAAGAAAAAAGCAAAGCCACTGCTGAGAATAGACTGCAAGTTATTGGCTCTACTAGCAATCAGAGACGGTCAATCACCCTCAGAAATTCAACCTCTGTGAAAGCAAAGCCTCATTCTTCAACTAACATAATTTATCTTTTCTGTCCTTCAACTTCCAAAGAAATACAGAAAAGAAATAGGTACAGGCTCAGATTCACATTTTAAATCAGCCAGACAAAAATTAAGGAACATATAGAGCATCATGGCTGCAACAACAGATTTCTGTCAAGGGTAACGAAGAAACAAGCAGTTAAGCCTCAATACATCAAGTAGTAGAAAGCAATAAAGACAAGTTTTGATTCCCGGAGCAAGAAAATAAAATGACATAAAAAAATAAAGGCAGAAGTTTCCAGGCACGATAGCTACATAAACTGCTCCCTTCACAGAAGTTTCCATGTTGCCATGCCATCTCATCTCCAGTTTCCTTAATGGCTTGTATTACACGCGAAAGTAAATCATCACAGCCTCTGAGCAATAAAAGAAGGTAGTGAAAGGAAATTGACTGTTGAGTTGTTCACGACGACTAAGAAAATCCAGTGTACTTTAGCAACACTGGTGATTCCACAATGGGCATATATATATATATATAAAGAAAGAAAGAAAGAAAGAAAGACATATATGCATGGACAGGGCTGTTGGTTCAAAAGATAAATGTGAAATCATCGGCTTCGTAGCCATTTAAAGAGAGGAGGCAACCACCCTTAAAGAACCATACCATCTCTCTAAGAACAAAGCCTCATTCTTAAACTGATGAGATCGTTTGGCAAACAAGATGATTTTCACCAACATTTTCACTGCATTCTCTATCTCTCTCTCGTTAGGGATGTTGCTAATTATTGTACACAAGATCATCAGCTCTACTAGCAATCAGAAAGTGATCAACATCCCTAAGACACCCACCGTCTCATCAAGTTGAAGGGGTCCATAAGCGCAAGCAAAGTTCAGGGGGAAATTGCACGATGAATACAAGTGCAGGGGGTACACATGTATTAGGCCTAGACAAATACATACATACATTTATACATACATAATTTCAGGGCTGTTGATAATAACGCAAAAGGTAACAGTGAGATCATTGGCTCTACATCCATTCAGAGAGGGGGAAGCAAACACCCTTAAAAAACCATTCCACCTCTCTGAAAGCAAAACCTCATCTTAAACTAATGATTCCATTTCAAGTAACAAATCTTTTTGTCAAGAAAGAATCACACCATTATGGCTGCAACTACAGATGAAATTATGGATTCCCACAATTTCACAGGCTGCATTGCCAGGAATCCAGATTCTCCCAAAAACGTATGTAGCATGGAAATTGAGAGAGTCATCATAGTCCTCACAAAATGCTTGGAGGGCACAGGAGCAAAGCACTATATTAGCCATCATAGAAGAGATCATAAGGGTATATTTGTGAGTGTGTGAAATGATTTTCATTTATTTTCTTTTCTTTTGGTTTCAAGGGCTTGTCAACAAAAGGGTAGACGTGAACCATTTTTTGAACAGTGAGGACATAACCGGCCGGAGAAAAACATGAAGGGCTAAATCACGGCTCATAGTTTTAAACGTATGAGGCAACTTTTTACCTTATCCCTTGCTCAAATACACCGTGAAATCATCGGCTCCACTAACAATCAGAAAGGGGTCAACCACCCTCAGAAACCCACCGTCTCTCCGAGAGCAAAGCCTCATTCTTTAGCAAGACATTTAAATAAACCAATCAGCCAATAAAGGAACCATGGCTGCAATGGGAGAGCTCTGTGAAGCAAGAAAGTTCTGTCGGGTGTACTTGTGTAATCCACCCTCTCTCTAGGATCAAAGCAACATTCTTAATATCTCATTTCCATTCAATTCTCCTGGCAACCTAACAAAAAAGAAATAAATCAGAAGAGTGAACACAGGGATTAAACACCACATTATTAAAACAATAGGGTCATATAGGAGAAAAAAACTAGTTTAGGATTACCTTGATGGTTGAAGTTAAGGTGGTTGTGCAAGCATACGATCGAACTCTCTTTCTTTCTCACTCTGTGAGAGAGTTGTTACTAAAAATAGACTGCAAATCATTGGCTCTACAAGCAATCAGAAGGAACAATCAACTTCAGAAACTCAACATCTCTCTAACAGCACAGCCTCCATCTCCAACAAACACAATTTGGCTTTTATCTTTTCTGTGCTTCAATTTCCAAAGAAATACACAGAAAAGAAATAGATAAAGGCTCAGATTCACATTTTATATCAGCCAGACAAAAATAAGGAACACAGAGAGATTCTCATGGCTGCAACAACAGAACTCTGGGAAGGATGACAAAGAAACTAGCAATTAATCCGTAACGCATCAAGTAGTAGAAAGCAATAAAGACAGAAGTTTCAATTCCCGGTGGGATAAAACAAAATGACTTATCAAAAAAATGAAGACATAACTTTCCAGAAAGGACTGCTCCATGAACTGCTCCCTTCCCAGAAGTTTTCATGTTGCCATGCCATCTCATCTCCAGTTTCCTCAATGCATTGTATTATATGAGAAAGTAAATCATCACAGCCTCTAAAAGAAATTAGGGAAGTTGATTGTTGAGATGTTGAAGAAGACGATTAAGCAAAGCCATTGTGATTTAGCAACCTTGAAGATTCCACAATCAGTGGCCTGTTTGTTCAAAAAGTAAATGTGAAATCATTGGCTTCGCAGCCATTCAAAGAGAAGGGGCAAGCTACCTTAAAGAACCGTGCCATCTCTCTGAGAGCAAAACCTCATTCTTAAACTAATAAGATCAGTTTCAGGGTCAATTCTACTTACGCTCGCAAAAGTTGGGAGCAAGTAAAATGACTCATCAAAAAAAGTTGAAACAGTAAACAAGTTCAGGGGGCTGTATATGTATTGCGCCTAAATAACATTGTTCGGGATGCTCTAAGAACGCAAACAAAGGCACAATTACTTAACAGTCCAGAGATCAATGCATGTAAAAAGCCTCAAGGACAGTTGCAAAAATACACTGAAATCATAGGCTCCACCAACAATCAGAGAGGAATCAACCACCCTCATAAGCCCACTCTCTCCAAGAGCAAAGCCTCATTCTTTAACTATTTGCTCCCATATTTGCAAATGTTTTCAAGGTTTACAGTACACCATGAAATTTCCTCACTATCATACCAACAGAGCATGCTACTCTCCAAACAAGCTCTATATAACAAAGTCATAAAACTAACTTAGAGAAACTAAGTAAAATACTCCCTCCATCCCAAAACGATAGGCAAAAATTTGCATTTATCAGCAAAAGAAACATGCAAAGCCTCAGATTCACATTCTCAATAATCCAAACAGACAAATTAAGGAACTACAACAGTACCGTGGCTGCAACAGAAGCATTCTGTGAAACGAGAAGGTGTTGAAAGGGCAGGCACATACTCCATTCCCTTCACAGAACTCTCCAGATTGCCATGCCAGCTCATCTCTGGGTTCCTCAAAAAGGGATTTCAACACAACTACCTCCGAAAATGAAAATGATAAAAAAGAAGTTAAAAGTGGCATACTGTGAAATTTCCTCTATACCTTAAAGCCTGACATATGCATGTGAAAGCAAGTGAATCATCAAAGCCTGAGAAGAAGCAGAGTGCAAAGCAGATCGGAAGTTGAAGGACTAATCTGAGAAGAAAATCAAGTTTAGTCACAATCCAAGCTCCCACACAACGATGATAATGTAAAAGATTAACGGTTAAGTCATCGTCTCCGCAGCCATCGTTCAGGAAGAGCGGATGCGGACGCAACAATCTTTCGTGAACCATTCCACTCTCTCTGAGTGCAAAGACTCATTCCATTTGTTTTTTAAATTGTTTTCTACAAAACAAACTAAGCACAGAGACAGCAAGCAAATTCCTTTTCCTTCCAATTCCTTCGGATCAAACAACGTGTAAACCATGTAATTTCCTTGAAAAAAAGTGGAAACAAGAGAGGGGCCGTTGACAGCAATGTAAAAGAATTTAGCGTTTGATAATTGCTTTCAAGAGGTGGCATTTCTAAGAATTGGCATTTTCATTTGCTATAAATTGTAATCTTCCCTCGCAAAGGCAGAAATGGCCCCAAAAAAAAACAGTAAGAGCTAAATCGTTTCCAACTCCAAATTCTGAAGGAAAATTTACACCTTACCCCTTTCAATTGCAGTCACAAAAGTTTGCGGGATTTACCCAATTTGAAAAAACAAGAGTTATTACATCCGCAGACCCCTGAACTAATGAGATCAGTTTGAAACTGCTGATTTTAACCCCTGAACATAGAAAAGTAGGCAAAAGGCTAAGATTTTGAAAACCAATGAGACAATAAGGAGCACTCTTAGCATGGCTGCAACAAAAGGGCACTGTGAAGTAACTAAGAAGAAGACATTAGATGGTACAGACACATACTTTAATTACTTCACAGAACTCCCTAGATTACCCCTGCCAGCTAATCTCCAGGTTCCTTAAGCCTGTCATAGTGATGAAAGCAAGCAGATCATCGCAGCTTAGATACCTTTCATTTCCATTGCACAAGAAAGTAAACAGAGCACAATTGCTTAATAATCCAGGGATTAATGTATTTAAAAAGCCTTCAAGAGTATTATATAGAGAATCATTGGAGATGCTCTTAAGGGTAGTTGCCCAAATAGACTAAGAAATCATCGGCTCCATTATCAATCAGAGAAGGGTCAACCACCCAAACAAACCAACCATCTCTGAGAGCAAAGTCTCATTTGCTCCAACACAAAAAAAATAGACGGCAAATCTTTGGCTCTACCAGCAATCAGAGAGGGTCAGCCACCGTCAGAAACTCAACGTATCTCTCCGAGAGCAAATCCTCATTCTTCAACGAATAAATACAATTTACCTTAAATATTTTCTGTACTTCAGCTTCCAAAGGAAATAAACAGAAAAGAAATGTGCAATAGCTCAGAGTCACATTTATAATCAGCCTGACAAAAATAAGGAACACAGAGAGTATCATGGCTGCAACAACAGATTTCTGTGAAGGATGACAAAGAAACAAGTAATCAAGCCTTAATGCATCAAGTAGTAGAACGCAATAAAGACAGAAGTTTTGATTCCCGGTGGGATAAAATAAAATGACTTATAAAAAAAATAAAGACAACAGTTACCAGCCATAACAGTTACATAAACTGCTCTTTTCACAGAAGTTTCCAGGTTGCCATGCCATCTCATTTACTATATGTGAAAGTAAATCATCATAGCCTCAAAGAAATAAGGGAACTTGATTGTTGAAATGCTGCAAATAATGACTAAAAAAATCCAGTATGCTTCTCCCTCTCTCTCTCTCTCTCTGTATATATATGGATGAAGAAATATACATGCAACCACCGGGCTGTTGGTTCGTTAAGCACCTGCAAAAATCATCGGCTTCGCAGCAATTCAGAGAGAGGAGGCAACCACCCTTAAAGAACCATACCATCTCTCTGAGAGCAAAGCCTGGTTCTTAAACTAATGGAATCAATTTATTTTACTTGCGGTCACAATTTTGGGGATATGTTGCAATAAATAAGTTCAAGGGGTCAAAACAGCATTCCCACAGTTGGGGGTGTCAATCAGCAGTTGGCCCAAGTACAGAGAATTGTAGCTATACTAAGACCAAAGAATATTGTTGGGGATGCTCTACAAGTGCAAATAACTGCACAATTGCTTAATAGTCCAGAGATCAACGCATGTAAATAGCCTCAAGGGTTGCTCAAAATACACTGTGAAATCATCGGCTCCACTAACAATCAGAGAGGACTCAAAACCCACCCTCTGAGAGCAAAGTATCATTCTTTAACTATTTGTTCACCACATATTTGCAATTATTTTCAAGGTTTACAGTACAATATGCAATTTCCTTAATATCATACCAACACAAAGTGCTACTCTTCCAACAAGCTCTGTAACAGTCATAGGACTAACTTAGAGGAACAAAGTCCTCCCTCCATTCCAAATTGATAGGGTCAGATTTGCATTTATCACCAGAAGAAACAAGCGAAGCCTCAGATTCATATTGTCAATAAACAAGACAGACAGATTAAGGAACTACCCCAGTTGCATGGCTGCAACAAAAGAGCTCTGTGAAAGAACAAGGTGATAAAAGGACAGGCACATACTCCGTTCCCTTCACAGAACTCTCCAAATTGCCCCGCCAGTTCTATGGTTCCTTAAGGGGATTTTCAAACAACAACCTCCAAAAAGTAGAAATAATATGTAAATAGTTAAAAGTGGCACAATGTGTAATTTCCTCTCCCTTAAAGCTTGATATTTGCATGTGAACGCAAGTGAATCATTACAACCCAGAGAAGCAGACTGCAAAGCAAAGTAGAACGGAAAGAACAGAAAGGGCTGTTGAGAGTAATGTCATAGTGTAACGGTGAAGTCATCCTCTCTGCAACCGGAGGCAACAACCCTTCATGAACCATTCCACCCTCTCTCAGAGCAAAGACTC
Organism: Flueggea neowawraea; assembly: GCA_948243855.1. Taxonomy (NCBI): domain Eukaryota; kingdom Viridiplantae; phylum Streptophyta; class Magnoliopsida; order Malpighiales; family Phyllanthaceae; genus Flueggea; species Flueggea neowawraea. The sequence continues at coordinate 24,370 of CAODLS011234918.1, forward strand.
TTTTTTCTTCTTAATTTGTTTTCCAGGAAAGTTGAAGCTGTCATACTGTTGTTGATGAGGATGATGATTAAGAAAATAAAGTTTGCTTTAGCAACACTGAATATTCCCCAATGGATACATGTACATATGATCAGAGACATATGCAAGCATCTACAGGGTTGTTGGTTCATAAAGAACTGCAAAATCATCGGCTTCGCAGCCATTCAGAGAGGGTAGGCCACCACCCTTAAAGATCCATACCATCTTTCTGAGAGCAAAGCCTCATTCTTAAACTAATGAGATCAGTTTCAGGGTCAATTTTACTCAGTCACAAAAGTTGGGAGCAAATAAAATGACTTATCAAAACAAGTTGAAATACTAAACAAGTTCAGGCGGTCGAAGACATATTACGCCTAAAGAACATTGTTGAGGATGCTTTGAGGACACAAACAAAGGCACAATTGCTTAATATTCCAGAGGTCAATGAAGGTAAAAAGCCTCAATGGATGTTTGCTTAAAATACACTGAGAAATCATCGGCTCCACTTACAATCAGAGAGTGGTCAACACCCTAAAATCCCACGGTCTCTCTGAGAGCAAAGCCTCATTCTTCAAATATTTGCTCACATGTTGGGGAATATTTTCAAGGTTTACAGTAAACCATATAATTTCATCAATATCATTCCAACAAAGCATGCCACTCTTCCAAACAAGCTCTTTAACACAGAGTCATAGGACTAGCTTAGTGGAATAAAGTAAAGTACTCCCTCCGTCCAAATTGATAGGGAAAGATTTGCAATTATCACCAGAAGAAATAAGCGAAGCCTCAGATTCACATTTCAATAAACCAAACAGGCATATTAAGGAATTACCACAGTACCATGGCTGCAACAAAAGAGCTCTGTGAAACAAGAAGGGGTTCGAAGGACAGGCACATAGACTGCTCCCTTCACAGAACTCTCAAGATTGCCACGCCAACTCAACTCTGGGGTTCCTTAAAGGAATTTCAAACCAACTTCCTCCAAAGGATGGAAATAATAAATAAACAAGTTAAAAGTGGCATACTGTGTATTTCCTCTTCCTTAAAGCCTGCCATTTGCATGT
>CAODLS011235139.1:0-33119 GCA_948243855.1 Flueggea neowawraea
ATGATTGGATATGCCATGAATCTTGTAGAGGAGTGATGATGAGAGTGATGGATTTGTTCCTCTTATAAAGAGTGATATCTTTAGGCCACTTGATGAGTAGGATTGATGGAATGTATGCATACTCAAATGAATTGATAAAAGGGTTTATCAATGTCATTTGTATGTCAATATTCTTGGGATCAAGAAATGCATTAAGCAATATAAGGTTGACATGTGACCGTACCTTATGCTTAATATAGATATCGTGAGCCAAAATGACTAAATATCAAACTATGAAAGGTTAACTCGGATCATTGATGCCACTCGATTTTGGGTTGCCATAATGTATTACTAGATACCGCTTATGGACTTTGGGCCCAAGTGTTTGGGACGATGCCCTATTGCCAATTTCGAGTGGGCCTATTGGGCCACACGCTAAAATGAATTGGATTGGATTACAAATGTTCTCTTATGTGGAAAATGAATTATTAGGATAATTAATTTGATTAATTATTAATAATTCAGGGTTTTATAATTATTAATTCACTTATTAATGTTGTTTTGGGTTTATTTATGTATGACATAAATTAGGCCCATAGATATTAATAATAGAGTGATTTATTTAATGATAATGTATCATGAAATTAAAAAGCCCAAAAAACATTAATAAAGCCTTAAGAAATTCGGCACACTTAATTATTGGATTAGAAATCCATATACTTGTTGGACAAAGGATAGAAAAATCTAGCTCACATGGGATTGGGGTTTGGTGTGGAGGCTGAATTTGTTCTCCTATTTTTTAGGAGTGTAGGCCGAATTCTTCCTCCTCATTTAGGAGTGTTCCAAATTAAGAAAGAGGCTTGACTAATTAGGTATATTTGTTCTTGCAAGACAAGAATTAGGCAAACCCTAATGTGCCTCTTTAAGGTTTTTTATGTACCTATAAATAGGAGTCTCATTCTTCTGTTTTTCCATGGCTTGGTCAAATTTGTGAGTGTCACAAACAAAGAGAGAAAATTATTTGTGAGAATTAGAATAGAGATTCTAAGTGCTAGTACACTCCACCAATCCAAGGAAGTTCGTTCTTGTGGATACCATTGGTGACGTTTGCGCAAAGGCAACGTGGTTGAAAGGGTTTCGAGTTTATACTAAAAGCTATATTAACAATTCATTCATTCATACAATCGAGCTTTGAGTTTTCAAGGTAAAACCCTAACCCTAATCGTTTATGTTGATGTGCATGGATCCTTGGTGGAATTCTAGGATAATTTTTTTTATTATTTTCGTTACGTTATCTTTTATATGAATGTCATATTTAGTTACGAATTCCAACATATTTAATATAAAGTAATCAAACAATTTAATAACAACAAATATAGCTCCCCCTAAGCAAATGCATTTTTCAAAGAAATCATTTTGGAAGTAAAACTCCTCCTTTTTATTTCAAAACAAGCATAACTATTTTGAAAGAAATATCTCCCTCTTTGAATTTCAAAAACTCAATGTATGAAATCAACAAATCAATGCAATGTATGTCCAAAATATTAAATAAAAAATGCATAAAAATAAATGGAAATCAAAATATAATAAAATGTGAAGAATGTGTTACCACACTTATTTTCTTTTTCTTATCCTCGATGGTTGTCAAGCATATTCCTCCAATTTTATCATCACTAGAACTTGAAATATAATCAATAAGTCTTCTTTTCCTTCTTTTGCCATGTTTCTTCAAGTATGGGAAATCTGGTTTGACATGATCGAGTTCATGACATTGATAGCAAATTAGTTTGCTCTTTCTCTTGCTTGCCTCTTTTGCATCTTTTTCTTCGATGAGGAACCTTTGAAATTTCTTGGTGAGGTATTCCAAATATTCAAGTCCATCCTCTTCATCTTCACCATCCTCACTTGATCTTTCAATGTATTTTGATGCATTGAGTGTAATACACAAATCTTTCTTCTTTTTCTTCTTGCCTTCATCTTCCATACTCATTTCATGAACAAGTAAGGATCCAAGTAATTCCTCGAATGGTAAAGAATAAAAATCATTGGCTTCTAGTATAACATCTCTTTTGGAAGCCCATGACTTTGACAAAGATCTTAGAATTTTCCTCACAAGCTCCGAATGTGTGTAGGATTTTTTAAGAGCATTGAGGACATTGATGATGTCATTGAAGCAATCAAACATCTCTTGAATAGATTCTCCTCCTCCATTTTGAACAACTTAAATTTGTGAATAAGGAGGGAGATCTTGTTCTCTTTGACTTATGAGGTGCCCTTATAAGTGATTTCCAAAGTCCTCCAAATCTCATATGCACTTTGGCATTGCAAGACCTTGTTGAATTGAGTCTTTCTTAGAGCATAAAAGAGTATGTGCATGGCCTTCTTGTTGTAGCACACAATCTTCTTGTCATAATCATTCCATTCTACCTTTGGTTTGATCCTTTCCACACCATCAACAGTTTTCATGGGGACATATGGACCAATCTCGACAACATCCCATATTTCCTCGACTTCACACTTAAAGAATACCATCATTCTTATCTTCCAATATGTATGGTCGCTTCCATAAAAGAAAAGAGCTTTATTAATTGCGAAACCTTCATAACTAGAAATATCATTTAAGAATGTCATTTTTGAAATCTTTGACTCTTTGGATCTTAAGCCAAAAATAATATCAAGAGCACAAGCTCTAATACCACTTGGTGGTCCAAAGGATGACACTCCAAGAGGGTGGGGAGGGGGGTGAATTGAATTTTGAGAGATTTTAAAAACTTTGTTGACAACCTTTGCAAATAAAAACAAATAACAAAGTTCTTTTCACACCAAAATTAAACTTAAATGTAGTAGTAATAAAATCACCAATTCACAAATATAAAGCAAACTAATTAGAGTAGGGAAAGAGAAAACAAAGCCTTAATTTATAATGATTTGGCCCTCATTCACCTACGTCTACCCCTCTAAAATCCGTAGATAATTTCAATCCATTATCTCCTCACTTCCGGGTGGAGGGAAACCGTTTGTACCACTTGTTTTTGCAGGCTCAACAAGCAAACCATTACACCTTAAATTAAGGACAAAACAAGCAAACCAAACATCTAGTTCTTGCAAGCTCAACTATGAAACCAAACCTCTAGTTTTTGCGGGCTTAACTAGAAAAATTGTTCACCACTAGTTTTCTAAGGCTCATTAGTGACCACTCTTGTTTTTCTAAGGCACAACAAGGAAAACTATCTACCCTAAGCAAATAATCTTGCTTGTTACAAAATCAACCCAAGATATAGCAAATTTGAGTTCATACAAACCAAAAAATGTGATAGCAAGTAAAAAGCTCAAAATGGGTTAGAAATGTAGAAATAAGAGAAAAATTAATAGCAAACTTAACAAAGGTCTTTCTCTTCTGATATGAGACATCTATTTATAACCACTTGTAAGAAAATAACTATTGGAAGCCTTAAAATAGACATTGTGAGAGAATAGACAACACTGATTTAAATGACGTCACCCTTCACTACTTTTGTAGCCACCATCTACATGTGTAGTTCTTCAATCCATCTGAGTTTTGTGTGTGTTGATACCACGTCTATATGCTTTGTATGAACTCTAGTGCTTACTGTAGAAATGGATTTGCATCTACGTGCTACGTGTGTTGTCTCATGATCTACGTGCATAATGTCTTCTTCTGTGTGCATTGCTCTATTCTCTAGAATATGCAATTTTTACCCAGACATTCTATTACGTGCATTACTTCAACCATGTACATGTGTTGTTGAAACTTTTCAATATTGCACCTTTGATTTTTTACATAACTGTGTCAGAGCATATTTAACTTCAAATTCCAAGGAGCGGCTTTGTTTTGTCCTCATCTCAACGTTGTCTACGTACGTACGCCATGTGTGATGTGCGTAGATCTGTTTCTTCAAATATCATAGATTTGCTCATTAACACTCATTGTTCACTTCTTCCAAATGTTCCATGGCTTCCAGAATTGTAAGATACATGCCAACGTACGTTGTCATGTCATCAACGTGTGTAGATTAACACCTGATGCTCACCATATCCAACTACCATTCAATCTACGTGCATCATGCTTTGATACCATTTTTGTGATCTCTAAGTGTGTAAATGCTATCTAACATGCGTTGTTGCTATATATCAGAGAAACTGAATGTTTGCATCTCTTTGATGGATGTTTGTGCACATCATCAACAAAACCAAACTCAACAAAGGGTAGGAAATAACACCCAAGAGTTCAATGTATTCAAAGCCATAAAATGCTCTTTCTTAGATGATCAATGCTTTAAGATATACCTTGTTGAGCCTTTGGTGAGGGAAGTTCTTGAAAAGCAAAGAGATGACACTATTGAGACATGCATTGTATTGAGTTTGTCAAGGAAGATAGATGACCTAAAATTCAAAGAAATTTCAATAAGGTTGGAAGGCAAATGTATCTTTTGAATCCTAAGATTAAAGAGTTGTAGAAGGGAAAGCATAAACCCAATCCTTCTAGTGAAACACCGTCCTAAGTCGGACAAAACCCCTGCCCACTCACCTTAGGTATGCCTATTTAGGGAGTCCTCTACCTTTTCGGTTATTGTCTCTTCTTATTTGAATGATGTGTTGGAGGACAAATTGTTATTGGTGCTTTGTGAACATGGAGCTACCATTGTTTGGAGCAAGTGGACATTAAGGGTACAAGGCCCTCCATTTGTATGCATCAGATCTTAATGGAGGAAGGCCACAAGCCATCAATTGAGTATCAGAGAAGGCTCAACGCCAACATGAAATAAGTGGTTTGTGCAGAGGTACTTAAGCTTTTGGATGTAGGTATCATTTGTAGTATCTTTGATAGTAAGTGGGTTAGTCTAGTTCAAGTTATTCCTTGGTAGGTAGACTAAGGCAAGTGTACCTATCGTCTATAGCTAGTGGACCCTTGAGTACCGAGTGTCGTATCCAATAGAGACTACGATTATTAGTTACTCACTCTTCCTCTATTATCTAGCATGCAAAATAAATGATTTCAAATCTATAAAATAAATAAACTAAACAATTGCAAACTCAAATTAAACGACACAATAAACAATGGGAAAATGACACCTAGACGTTGAATCCTCCTAGACCGAATTAAGTGATAAGGACTCGCTATTCAGACAACTATTCAGGCAATTGGACCGTGGAAATTCCTAAGGTATATTAACCTCTCTCTCGAGTTAGCTAATACCTAACGACTAGGTTGATTAACCAGAATCTCTTCCTAATTAAAACCCTTATCGTTGCTTTAACACTTTGTCTATGAATTTCACTATTAGGTTTGACCCTAATCCATAGGATTTATGTCGACCTATCTCTAGGTTTGCATGCAACTCCTCTCAATCATGAACATTCAATCGCACATAGAATCTCTCGATTACACATGCATGAAACAATATTGGAATCGATAGGCTACCAACAATCAATTCAATAATAAACAATATAAATCATAATCGAGTCGCAATCCATAAATCAATTGAATGAATAACACAATCCAACATCACATAATCTGCCTAAGGTTCATCACATCTAGGTACACAACATAATTAGTTCATAACAATAGAGAGATATACAACAAGATCAAAGAGAAATATAGAGAGAGAAGGAAAACCCATGATTGAATCCTCCAATTCCTAGTGAAATCCCTTAGTTCTTGATGCTTAATGATGTTCTCCTTCGTTCCCACATTCTCTGGCCTCTAAAAATGTGTATTTTCTGTCCCAAAGTCGAGTCTTCTTGAATGAATGCTGAAACCCACTTAAATAGGCGATTTATGGCGTCTGAAGTAAGACACGGGCATGGCCATGTCCTGTCCGTGTGCTACAAAAAACCTTCAATTCCGCGGCTTGCCATAAGACACGGACACGAGATTATGTCCGTGTCCAAGGTGGTTCCGTCCGTGTCCACTCATTGTTGTCTGTGTTCCTCGATTTTAGACTTCCAGTGGATTACATGGCCTCTTCCATGGCCGTGGACTACAAATTCTATCCATGGATTCTCAATTTTGTCACGGTTTTTCTTTCTCACATCTCCCACCACTGTGTCTCACTCCAAAGCCCTCAAATATCATCGTTCAAGCTCCGTTTAGACTTAATTTCATTCGATTCATCAAGACAACATCAATTAACCTAAAAAACACAATATAAAGCATAGAAGTACCAAAACTGATGACAAATGCCCAATTCGTATTCAAAACAATATAACTTAATGCACATAAATACGTATAAATACGCATTCATCAAACTACCCCATGCTTAAGCTTTTGCTTGTCCTCAAGCAAAGAAAGAATTAAAACGAGGGAAAAACATTTCAATCAAATTCAATCTACAGTGGCATGGAACTTCACATTAGAGGTCAACAAAAATAAACTGAGTGGCAGAGAATCTAAGAGATGCATACATCACTAGTCAATTCAAATCGAGGTCCTAAACCACACACGAGTTAGAGCTCAAAGCCAAAGTAGCCGATTTGACTCGATCACCCATTCAAATCATAAAACATTAAAGCATAAGACATCTACGGGAAAATTCGACAGTAAACACATATTAATTGCATACTTTCGACATTTTGGCTTGCATTTCTACAAACGCAGTTAGTAAATATCGAGTCCGATCTTAGTGCTTTATTTTGTGCACTTGAAGTTTCCACCACAAATGATAGTTTGTTTGACGCGAAAACCGCTCATTTGTGATGAGTGTTCCCGGTTACTAAGACAACCCTTCGTGGCAGTACTTTGCATACTCATGTCTAAGACAACGGAGTAGGTATTGAACCCCATCTACTTGTCTCAGTTTAGGTCCAAGCAAACCAATAAACTTTTTTGTTTTTTTCATTTTGTTCAATATCGGGCCGCATTCAGTCAACCATTTCATTCATTAAATAATGAGTTAGACGAGTGCGAAAAACAAAGCAACTAATTTGGCCACAAGCTCAAAACTAATACGGATCTTAATACATGCAATTCAAATCTCCGAGTAACACATGCATGTCGAAAATTCTCAACTAGTCAATCTATTCACATCAACAAATAACATGCATCCCACAGCCACAATATTAAGAACTCGATCAAAATTTTAAAAATTCATCTTAATTTACTGCTACCCCACACTTAAATTTTGCATTGTCATCAATGCAAATAATTAAAACACATAGAACAAAAGGGAAAGGAATAAATTAGAGAGTTTTGGAACTTCCCTGAAATTAGGTCCGTAGAGATGAGTCTTGGCGGGAATTGCATCCAAGCTGTGAGAGTCCCTTGTAAAACACAAAAACAACTAAAACCAAGTATCAACTAAGGTAAAACAAAATATTAAAATGAAAACAAACTAAAGGAAATAAAATAAAAACCAAATTCAACTAAACCAAACTTGGGTTGCCTCCCAAGAAGTGCTTCTTTAACGTCATTAGCTAGACGTTAGTGCATGACCAATCACGGAGGCTTGTAGACATTGTGCGAAGTCATCGTACCAATTCCTTGCATTGGACCATTACATTTGGTTGCCTCCTTGGTCTTAACGTGCCAGATAAAATGACATGTCCCAGTGGATTTCGCTTGTGGGGGTGGTGGCTCATGCTTCTCTTTCTTAACTTTACGCATCCGAGTTTTGTGCCTCTTCTTGTTATTCTTCTTCACTCTAGGCACTACTTCATTGACTTTCAGTGCATCATATGACTCCTCCTTGTCAGGTACCTACACCACACCAGAACAAACAACGTCTGTTACCGAATGAGAGTCAGAATGGTGTTCAATCTTAGAGTCCTTAATTTGCACACATTCATCTCCGACTCTAAATGTCAACACCCGATCATAAACATCAATAATAGACTTAGAAGTAGTTAAGAAATGGCACTACTCATCATATCAAGAATGAAAAAATCAATAGGAAACGTTAAACCTCATACCCTAACCAAAACATTCTCTACAATACCTCTAGAATGCATAACAGACTTATCAGCTAAATGCACCGGCAGATGGTCTGAGTTCTCCTGAGTCCAACTTCTCAAACAAATCAGCAGACATCACATTCACACTAGCCCCTAAATCAGCTAATGCATTATCGATATGTAAACTACCAATATAGAGAGGGACAAAGAAACTCCCTGGGTCCTTTGATTTTGTAGGTAGTTCAGGTGATGTCTGAGGTAGCTCAACATTCTCTTCCTTCTCAACTTCAACCAAAGGTTGTTGTTCCTCTGTTTCAGTGGTCGACTTCTTACTAGCACAAGTGGCCACTTTAACTTGCTCCCTTCTAAGTAGTGCTGCAGGATAAAGAATCTGAGGCTTGTATTCTCTAAGCACCTTTCTTGGCTCAACCCTTTCCACCATATTCGCCTCAACATTTTTTTTTCAGAGCATGTTCTTTTTATTTGCATCCATCCCCTCCACTCACAAAATAGCATTCACGTGCTCCTTCGTGGTTGTTTCAGTGTCGCTTGGTAGGGAGCCCGGTTGCCTTTCGGATAGCAGTTTAGCTATATCACCAACTTGATTTTTCACATTATGGATAGATGCATCCAGATTCTAAATTGAAGCCCCTTGATTCATTAATGTAGTCTTTATTTGGGTGAACCGCTTTTTTGAGGCCTCAATATATTGATTCATCAGCTCCTCAAAGTTGGACTTCACTGTCTGCTGTGGTTACTGAAAACTAGGTGGGTGAGTCTGTCTCTGTTGATTCGAACATTCTTATAAAAAATTCGGGTGATTTCTCCACCCTGGATTGTAAGTGTTGCTGTAGGGATTGTTCTGCGGATATGGAGCATTACTCACATAGCTCACCTCTTCTATGCCATCCTGAGTCCCTTGACCATCAACATAGGCGGCTTTCTGTGCTTCAGAGAAACCATCCATTTTCTTGCTCAAAGCCTCAACTTGAATGGCCAATGTTGTCACTGCATCCACACCAAACACCCCTACTGGCTTAGAACGTGCTAAGTGCCACTGATAATTGTTTATAGCCATTTCCTCAATCAATTCCTATGCATCCTCTAGTGTCTTGTTATTCAGGGTACCTCCTACTGCAACATCAATCATCTGTTGAGTCCAATGGTTCAAATCATTATAGAATGTCTGAACCTGTAGCCAAGTCGGTAACCCATGATGCGAACATCTCCTTAACAACTCTTTGAACCTCTCCCATGTATCATAGAGGGACTCAGACTCAGTCTGTGCATAAGACGAGATGTCGTTCCTCAGCTTGGCAGTATTGGCAGGTGGAAAGTATTTCAGCAAGAACTTCTCTGCCATTTGATCCCATGTGGTAATCGAACCCATCGACAGAGAATTTAGCCACTGCTTTGCTCTTCCTTTAATGAGAAGGGAAATAACCTCAACCTTATTGCATCACAAGAGGCACAATTAATCTTGAATGTGTTGCAAATTTCAAGAAAATTTGCCAAAAGAGCATTCGGTTCCTCGTCTTACAACCCATCGAACTACACCAACTGATGCACCATCTGAATTATGTTGGGCTTGATTTCAAATTGTTGGCTGCCACCATTGGTCTCACAATGCTAGACTCTGTCCCCATCAAATTTGGCCTAGCATAGTCTGACATAGTCATCGGCTGAAACACCGAATTTTCCTAAACAACCCTGCCAGGAGGCTGTTCTATTTGAATTTGATCATTGCCCTCCATCGCGCCCCTTTCCATATCAATGTCCTCTTCCCTCTATCGGAGTCTGTTTTTGAGGTTTTGAAGAGCTATCCTCTCAATCTCAGGGTCTGTCTTGATTAACCCAGAAGAATTCCCTCTGGTCATATACTCTCAAAAACCTGAAGAAAACAACACAACAAACCAAAAACATAATCCCGAACAAACAGACAGAATAAAAATACGAAAAGGCAAAATGAAGTACGAAAACAAAACAAATGCACAAAAATAAATAAACAAGACAAAGGAAACAAAATTAACGAACTAAAAGAAAATAAAATAAAGTAAAAATTGGCTAGATTAACATAGTGTTAGCTTTCCTAATATCTTCCTCTATTAGTTACTCACTCTTCCTCTGTTATCTAGCCAAAAAAATAAATGATTTTGAATGTATAAAATAAATAAACTAAAAAATTGCAAACTCAAATTAAACGATAGAATAAACAATGGGAAAATGGCAACTAGATGTTGAATCCCCCTAGACTGAATTAAGTGATAAGGACTCGTTATTCAGACAACGATTTAGGCAATTGGACCGTGGAAATTCCTAAGGTATATTAACCTCTCTCTCGAGTTAGCTAATGCCTAACGACTAGGTTGATTAACCAGAATCTCTTCCTAATTAAAACCCATATCATTACTTTGACACTCTGTTATATGAATTTCACTATTAGGTTTGACCCTAATCCGGAGGATCTATGTCGACCTATCTCTAGGTTTGCATGCAACTCCTTTCGATTATCAACGTTTAATCGCACATAGAATCTCTCGATTATACATGCACGAAACAATATTGGAATCGATAGGCAAGCAACAATCAATTCAAAAATAAACAATATAAATCATAATCGAGTCACAATCCATAAATTAATTGAATGAATAACACAATCCAACATCACATAATCTTCCTAAGGTTCATCACATCTAGGTACAAAATATAATTAGTGCATAACAATGGAGAGATATACAAGAAGATCAAAGAGAAATCTAGAGAGAGAAGGAAAACCCATGATTGAATCCTCCAATTCCTTGTGAAATCCCTTATTTCTTGATGCCCAATGATGTTCTCCTTCGTTCCCATGTTCTCTGGCCTCTAAAGATGTGTATTTTCTTCCCCAAAGTCGGCTCTTCTTGAATGAATGTAGAAACCCACTTAAATAGGCGATTTAGGGCATCTGAAGTAAGACACATGCACGACCACGGCTGTGCCCAAGCTGTCCGTGTCCAAGGTGGTTCTGTTCGTGTCCACTCATTACTGTCCGTGTCCATCGGTTTTAGACTTCCAGTGGATTACACGGCCTCTTCCATGACCGTGGACTTCAAATTCTATCTGTGGATGCTCAATTATGTCACGGTTTTGCTTCCTCACGTCTCCCACGATCGTGTCTTGTCATTCCTAGGCTGTGTTTCACTCCAAAGCCCTCAAATATCATCGTTCAAGCTCTATTTAGACTTACTTTCATTCGATTCATCAAGAAAACATCAATTAACCTGAAAAACACAATATAAAGCGTAGAAGTACCAAAACTAATGACAAACGCCCAATTCATATTCAAAAGAATATAAATTAATGCACATAAATACGTATAAATATGCGTTCATCATTCCTGAAAAAGGAGGATCACATTTGTTGAAAATACTAATATTGTATTGATCCATACTAGGCTTGTAACTGGGTGGTGTATGTGCAAAGATTATACGAAGTTGAACTATGCCAAAAGAAAGGAGCATTTTCCTTTACCCTTTATTGACCAAATGCTTAAGAGGTTAGCCGACCATGATCTTTATTGCTTTTTAGATGGATATTCTGGTTATAACCAAATCCCAATAGCACTCGACGATCAAGACAAAACTACTTTTACATGTCTATATTGTACTTTTGCATATAGGAAGATGCCATTTGGGTTGTGTAATTTACCAACCACCTTTCAAAGGTGCATGATAGCCATCTTTTTGGATATGTTAGATGATACCATAGAGATCTTTATGGATGACTTCTTAGTTTATAGTTCCTTATTTGATTTGTGTTTGTCAAATTTAAAGAAAGTTTTACAATGATGTGAGGAAACCAACTTGGTGCTCAGTTGGGAGAAGTGGCATTTCATGGTCAATGAAGGAATATTGTTAGGACATCATATTTCTTCAAATGGCATTGAGGTCGATAAGGCCAAGGTGGAGGTTATATAATAATTACCTCCACCCATTTTGGTCAAAGGGATTAGGAGTTTTTTCGGGCATGCATGCTTTTATCATTGCTTTATCAAGGATTTTTCTAAGATCATCAAACGCTTGTGCACCTTAATGTGCCTTACTTGGGAAGGACGCACAATTTGACTTGAATGTTGAGTGTCTGCAGGCATTTAATAGGTTGAAAAAGGAGTTGGTATCTACCCAATTCTCATCACCCCATTCCCTTTGAGCTTATATGCGATGCGAGTGATCATGCAGTAGGGGCTGTTTTGGGCCAAAGAAGAGAGAATTGCCTTCATGTTATATATTATGTAAGTCAGTTGTCAAATGACACCCAAATCAATTATGGCACTATTAAAAAGGAGTTATTGGTTGTTGTCTATGCTTTTGAGAAATTTTGGAGTTATTTGGTGGGCTCAAAAGTGATTATGTACACTAATCATGCGACTCTCAAGTATTTAATGACCATGAAGGATGCCAAACCATGTTTGATTCGATGGATCCTTTTGTAACAAGAATTTGATTTGGAAAGTTGAGATAAGAAGGGGTGTAAAGATGTGGTGGCGGATCACTTGTCTAGAGTTGACCTACCAAACAATGATGAGTGTCCCATTGGAGAGAGCTTTCCGAATGAGCAACTCTTGGTGGTTGATGTCTACACCCCTCTATGGTATACTTGGTGTTCGGTATTCTTCCTAAGGGATTATCCTTTCATCAAAAGCACTAGTTTTTGGCATATGTAAAGCATTACATATAGGATGATCCCTTTTTGTTCAAGTATTGTGTGGATGGGATTGTAAGGAGGTGTGTTACTCAACAATAGATGATTTGAATCCTTTGACATTGTCACCCTTTACCTTGTGGACATCACCAATGGCCCGAGAAAGTGGTGGCTAAGGTGCTCAATGCGGATTCTTTTGGCATTCGTTGTTCAAGGATGCAAGGTTTGTTTTTATGACTTGTGACAAATGTCAAAAGGGCCAGGAGTATTAGTAAGAAATATGAGATGCCACAATAAGCGATTCTAGAAGTGGATTTATTTGATGTATAGGGGTTGGATTTTATGGGACACTTCCCACCTTCTCATGAGAATCTCTACATTTGATGGCAGTGGATTATGTGGCAAAATGGGTTAGGGCCACAGCTACAACATGGCTTAGGTAGTTGTCAAGATTGTAAAGAAAAACATTTTCACGAGGTTCGGGGTCTTAAGAGCTATTATCAGTGACAATGGTGTGCATTTCAACATGATTGAAGTCTCGTAAGCATACGAGAATTGATGTAGTAATAAAACCCTTGGAGTATTTCTCGGGCGTCTAATCTAGAAGGAACATGTACTAGTTAATGATCAAAAAGCAACGAAACCGATAAAATCTGGAAATTTAGTTGTGAAAGGGTTTGATTTTAAAAACATAAAATGAAAAAACAAACAAAAAAGGCATTTGGATCATAGAGATGAAAGCAAAAAATCCTTTCACTATATTAAAGAAATGGGTTTTTGGGATTGAGTGTTCTCTCTACAAGACTAACCCAATGCCTCTCTTGAGGGCACTCAAAGATTGCCCAAAATGGTGTGAAAGAGGTGTATTTATACCCCTCTTGGTCCCCTACAAATCTTACCAAAAATATCCCAAAAATTCCCTAGACATGTGCTTTGGTCCCCACCTATTTGTCTTCATCCGCCACAATGTCTCTCCTCCATCTAGGTGTGCCACGTTCATGGGCTCAGGGCCATGAATGTGGCCCGCTATTGCCCAAAATTCTCTCATACATTGCAATTTCCTCATCATCACTCTCACTTTCCTCTTCAATTTCAGAATCTTCAACCACCTTAGATTTTAGAGCTATTCCTCTTCTCTTGTCATTTTTGGATCCTTGCTCTTCATCTTCATACAATCCCATCTCACGAGTGAGAAGAGATCCAAGTAATTCCTCCAAGAGTAGCTTATTGAGGTCCTTTTCTTCAAGAATCGCATCTTTCTTGGATGCCCAAGATTTAGGTAATGCCCTTAAGATTTTTCTCACAAGCTCTGAGTTTGAGTATGTCTTGCCAAGAGCTTTCAATCCATTTGGAATGTCATTGAAGCGACCAAACATTTCTTTGATTCCTTCTCCCTCTTTCATCTTGAAAGGCTCATACTTGTGAATAAGAAGTGAGGCCTTGTTCTCTTTACTTGGGATGTTCCTTCATACGTGATCTCTAAGGTTCTTTAAATCTCATGAGTAGTAGAACACTGCTGGTCTTTGTTAAATTGTGTTTTGCTCATTGCGCAAAACAATATGTGCATAGCCTTGTTGTTGTATCACACCATATATTTGTCACGGTTTGTCCATTCAACTTTTGGATTCAAAATTTCTTCTCCATCTACTGTCTTTATAGGAATATAGGGACCCATCTCTACTGCATCCTGTACTTCTTCAGCTTCACATCTTAAGAATACCATCATTCTTGTCTTCCAATAAACATAGTCACTGCCATCAAAGATAGGAGCTTGGTTAGTAGCCAAACCTTCGTATCTAGATATATCTCTCATGAATGCCATTTTGGATCTTATACTCAAGGTTGTTAGACCTTAAAATATTGAGTCTTAGCTCTGATACCAATTGTAATCCCAATATGGCTATCCAATAGGGGGTGAATTGGATTTCTTGCTAATTATAAAAGTTTTTTTGAATTTTTTTGCATTATTTTGAAAACAAAAATCAGTATCTCAATCCAACGCACAAATTCTGAAATTGAAATGAAAATAAGGATAGAGAAAACAAATCCAAAATTTATAGTGGTTCGGTCTTCCTTGACCTATGTCTACTCCTCTAACCTCAGCTAGAGAATTTCAATCCACTAACTCTTCCTCACTTGTGGATGGAGGCATACCATTACAATCTCTTGTTTTTCAGGCTCACAAGACAACCTTTACAATCCCTTGTTCTTAACTGGCTCAAAAGAAAACCAACACCCACTTGTTTTTAAAGGCAACAAACAAGTAAACGTATTCTAACCATAAGCTTTACAACCAAAGCTCAATTACACAAGGTTTAATAGAATGAGAATAATATTCTCACACCAACTCTCAAAGCAAAATAGCAACACAACAGCTTAGTATGGTGTATGAACTTGAAAACACTTAGAGAGAGAAAGTTAAGAATGAAATTTGCAAAGCTTGGGCACACTCTAAAAAAATGTTCTCTTCTTATCTCTGGACTGATGAAGTCTATTTACAACTGCTCTCTGAGAAATAACCATTATGGGGCTCAAACAATCCGTTGTGAGAGAGCTGCAAATTGTTAAAATTGCTGACCTTAGTCTTTACTATGCGCATGCTATAAGTAGTGCGTGTGTAATGTGCATTTCTATCAGAGTATTACGCACTGCGATCCCTCTTATGCATGCATAGTATGAAGCCCAGTATTCACTGCTTGATTAAATAAAAAAACCTGATATGTACTGCGTGCATACCATTTGTGCTGCGGTCGTAATACTTCAGTTCGTGTGCACTGCACTGTCTTCTACGGGCATAGACGAACATCCAAGATTGTATCTTGGATTTGTCACGTTATTGCATCATATGGTGTCAGGGAATATTACAATTTGAAATTCCCAAACAATCAGATTTTTCTTATAGTCCAACTCATCCAGTTCTACGTGCGTATAACATGATCTTCTAACGTAATCTGATATGCCAACACAAATTCTACTTTTGAATGTCTAACACAACATAAAATTTTTTTCACCTACTGGAAATAGCTTGTCATACCCATCTACGCGCATAGTATCACTTATTACGTGCATATTAAGAGTCTTCTTTAGAATTTAGCTTTTTCCTTTTACACGGATATTTCTTTCCAGTTTGGATTCAAGACTCGTTTACGCGCATAGTATTTCATGTTGGACTCATAATATGTCACTTGAATCATTTTCCTCTCTACTACATCGATTCCATCTTGCATAATGCGCACAATAGAGGATTGGACAATTCTGTCTTCTAATGTACAAGGTATTGTGCGCATAGTATGTGGTATGACGCGCATTGTATCCATTTTGGAACACTTCAAAATTGCTTTATTTTTTCCAAAGTGCATAGCTTAAATTTTTCAATTATTTTTTTAAATCATCAAAACTTAGAGGGAATTTTCATGTAGACCAAACTTGGTTCAATAATCTCCCCCTTTTTGATTATGACAAAAACAATGAAAGAGTTTGCACTCCCCCTCAATCAATGCACCTATCTAAAGACACTTAAAAAAATTTACAAATTTGATCAAGGATTGTTAATCCTTGTCCAAGAGTTAGTCTTCCAAATATATTTCTCCCTTTTTAACAACAAACACTACATATAATTCTCCCCCTTTTTGTCACAATCAAAAAAGGCATAATTAAAGAACAAATTGACATTCAATAGGCAATTGCATTTCATATCAACATATAACAGTACACATCAAGAAAACAATAAACATAAATACGATGCATATGTGAGGACAAAATGTGGATCCTAGTTAATGACAATCACTGATGGTTTAATGGAAGAACATGAATGTGAAATTTTGCAAATTTCTTCAATAGCTTCCATGGCATGGTTTGCTATGACTGTAAACCACTCAAGCTTCTGACGTTCTTCTATGATACATCTGAGAAGATAACGCAGAGAAAGTAAATCATAGAGATCCTGATCATTATCTTCATCATCAGACATAATTGGAATTGTATTCGGAAGAAGAGGTAGAGCATCAACCATGACTTTGTACATAGCAATTGCAGTGGTGAGATTCTTGATGATCTTATTTATATTTTGTTGTCTTGCAACATCAGCTGGTAGAGGCAGAGGCATAGGCACAAAGAAGGATTGAGGCAAAGATCTGGCATATGTTCTGACTCAGATAGTCATTGTTGTCACTAGAATCACTTGACTCACTAGGAACATTCTTTCGAGCTGATGCCTTGTTCAAATCTTTCTTGAGATCCGCTAGATAATCTTTCCTCATTTTCTGAATTCACTCAAGATCTTCATCACTCATTTTTGGTCTTGCCTTTGAGGCTTCTGCTAATTTTTGCTCAAAAGGGGGTTGTTCAACTGGAGTTTCAGTGGCTTGTGCTTTAATAGTTTGATCCTCAATCACTAATTCTTTAAAAATGGGCTTTGTTTTAGTTGGAGCCTCTATTTCATTACGAATTTACTCGAAATGCTCCATTGGGGGTTCTGATTCTTCCATATCAGGATGGCTCATTCAAATTCATTTCAGGAGCATTATCATCCGGTGCAGAAGAAGGAGTTGCTCTACCACCACTTGAAGAATCATATATGTGAAATGAAAATGGTGGAGGAGTAGGGTCAGCTGGAGGACTATGAACTTGGAACAGACTAGGTGTAGGCTGTTGCAAGTTTTGAAGATTAACTTTTAAGCTTTCCAACAAATTGATGGCCACATCAAAATTTTAAGAGCTTTTAGTTTGGTAGGCTTGAAGTTCTTGCCTTACAACTGTGAAATTTGACTCGGTTTCAGCTTTGAACTCAATGAATTCTTGTTGTAATTGATCAAGCTTAGTCCTTTTAACCGTGCTTGGTCCAATCTTTCCTTCATATGTTCCTTCTTTCTCAACATTCACTGTAGAATTATCTGCTTCTTCCTCAGTTTCTTCTTCTTCATCATCTATAACATTGTTTGGTTGTTGTTGAATGCCTTTTTTTCTGATGAAGATCATGTCTCTTTTCATAGGCATGAATTTTTATCTTTTGGATCAACCATGACATCTCCTTCACGTAAATAAGGCTGATATACATAGCCTCACTCCATAGTTATAAAAAGTCGCATGCTTCAAATAGTAGAAGCTCATATTTTCTTGTTGTCCTTGACTCTTTGAACTTCAAATCCTTCAAAGCTTACTCCAAAATGCTTGAATATTCTTGTGAGGTGACTAGCATATGACATATGCTCTATTCTCTCCCTGCTAAGATGATTGAAGGTTGGAAGATTGAAAAATTTCACCTTTTCAAGAAGCCAATCAATCACCTCAAACACAAAGTTGACTTCTCTCTCATTCATCAATAAATACGTGTGAATTAGATCCTGATTTGTGTATTGAGACTGTGAATGTTGCTTGCGTTACAAAATCCACGAGAAAGATAAGTGAACCATCTTCCAAAAAACACCAAGATCATTTTGATCAAGCAATTTGGCTTCCACTATCAGCACAACAGCTTTTTCTAGCAAAATTCTTTTGGTTTCACCAATGTCTACTGCAACCTTATTTCCTCGTTCATCATAGAAATTCATTGCACCTTTTTCTTTCTTAACAACATAACCCCTATGTGACAATCCAAACAATTGATGTAGACTGTCCTTATCAACAAATATCTCCTGACCATTAACCCGACTTGACACTCCAAGGTTGCCAAAGTTTAGAGTATCAGTAGGGTCTCTATTTTTCCATTTTCTAGCATTTGCATAAAACTCTCTAACCAATTCTTGATAAAAGTCATCCCCAACCATACATAATCTACGAATTTCAAATCAATTGAACTTTTCTGTCAACTCCAATCCAAATTCATGCTAGGAACGAAAATCGAATACCTTAGAGACTGAAGTCCTTGCCCTGCCTATAGCTTTGAAGAGACGAGCAGCTTGAAAATTAATGAACTGAGTTTAATCAAATTGATTTTCAACAGGGATACCTTGGTTCTTCTTGCTTTTCTTTGAAAGAGGCGAAACTGGGGTGCTCTGTGGAACATTGGTAGAGCGAGGTCTCTTTCCACCTCTAGAGGATTCGCCTTGCTCAGGAGAAAATTTCTTTGACATAATGTTGGAACGAAACTTCTTGATTTTCTTTGGTGCCATACTAAACTGGATATTAAATTGGAATTAGGGTTTTGTATGTGCGTAGAGATGCAAATGGGAAAATCTGAGAGAGTTTGTGCTGGAATTCATAACTAAAATATGACATTCATATAAGGATAATGTAGCTAAAATAAAAAAATTATCCTAGAATTCCACCAAGGATCCATGCATATCAACATACACGATTACGTTTAGGGTTTTTACCTTAAAACCAAAGTTCGATTGAGTGGATGAATGGAATGTTAATGTAGCTTTTAGTATAAACTCGAAACCCTTCAACAACATTGCCTTTCCGTGAACGTGACTAATGGTATCCACACGAATGAACTCCTTTGGATGGATGATGTGTACTATCACTTAGAATCACTATTCTAATTCTCACAAATAATTTTCTCTCTTTGTTTGTGACACTCACAAATTCGGCTTTGCCATTGCCATGAGAAAAAAAGAACAATATCTCTCCTATTTATAGGCATATAGAAACCCTAAAGAAGCACACTAGGGTTTGCCCAATTCTTGTAATACAAGAATAAGGATTCCTAATTAGCCTTCTTCACAAATTTGGCACACTCCTAAAAAATAAGAGGGGGAATTTGGCCACCAACCCTAATTTGGGGTGTGTACCGAATTTCCTATACCTTTTTTAGGGTTTCCTTCTTGTCATATGAGAATAAAACCTCCTAAAAAATATGAGTGTATAGTGAATTTACACTCGGGTTTCTTAATGTTGTTGGGCTTTTAATTATATGATAGACTATCATTAAATAAATCACTCTATTACTAATATCTATGGGCTTAATTTATGTCACACATAAATAAACCCAAAATAATATTAATAAGTGAATTAAATTAAAATCCCATTACATTAATGGATAATATCTCATATATAAATTATTAATGATTTATCAAATTAATCATACAAATAATTTAATTACCATTAGAGAGAATATTTGTAAACCAATCCAAATCGTTCTTGTGTGTGACCCAGTAGGTCCACTCAAAATTGGCAATGGACCTCGTCCCAAACACTTGGGCCTAAAGTCCATAAGCGGTATCTAGTAATACATTATGGCAACCCAAAATCGAGTGGCATCGGTGTTCCGAGTTAACCTTTCACAGTTTGATATTTAGTCATTTTGTCTCACGATATCTATATTAAGCATAAGGCATGGTCACATGTCAACCTTATATTACTCAACGCGTTTCTTGATCCCAAGTAGATTGATATACAAATGACATTGATAAACCCTTTTATCAATTCATTTGAGTATGTATACATTCCATCAATCCTACTCATCAAGTGGCCTAAATATATCACTCTTTATAAGAGGAACAAATCCATCACTCTCGCTATCACTCCTCTACAAGATTTATGACATATCCAATCATAGCCTTTATTGTTACCCAGTTACGGGTAATGTTTGACTAAGTCAAAACATGTGATTCCTCATGTAGGAGTCGATAGTGAGTTTTAGTTAAAGGACTCAAACATCACCACTAGATGAAAGCTACTTGTGACATTGATCCATGAAGTGCTTTTCTAGCAGGTTAGTCCAATATATGTTCCCTAACATGTGCCTATGTTCTAAGTAATATCCCATATCCATAATCAATAAAACGTGATTATCCTCTTAGCAACATACTAACTTTGGCTTGTTAGCATTCCCATGATAATAATCGATTAGAGACTTTTAGAATAGTATTCTTTTTACCTTATAGTTTTACTATCAAGTCACATACTTGATGAAATAAGGAAGGACAAACTATTCATGGAATTTTTATTGTCATAAACAATATGATATTTCATAGATATGAAATGAAATGCCTCTTTATTAAATAATAAATGTAATGACAATGTATATCAATGATTGGACTAGGGCACAAAACTAACAGTTTGGGTGAAAAGTAAGAGAGAAAATTTGGTTTTGATTCAGAGAATCGTGTTTGAAAATTTGAAGCGGGAATCAAATTTTAGAAAGAAAGCGGGAGTTTGTGAATTTAGGTTTTGAGATTCAATTTGGGTTTTAATTAACTAAAGGGTAATACGGCCATAAAATAAAGTCTATGAAGATTTATGCGCATAGAACATGATGCTAAGCTCGTAATGGAAAAAATGCTCAGACTTTCAGACAGATTCTGTTTGAATAACTGCTAGGGTTCTACATCTGTAGTATCCAATAGTATGGGCACAGAAGGATCAAAATGACTTCTACGTCACTTGGACTCATATTAAGTGCATAGAACCATTTTCCATGTGGATACTAAGTGCATTGACCAACATATTATGTTCTCATCATCTTAGTACTACGCCCGCTTTATCATCCTCTACGTACGTACTGAGAGCACCTCTGAAACACTGCTACTGCTTCTCTGTACTACGTGAGTAGACATCAAAACTATGCCCATAATACTTCTATATTTGATACTCAGAAAATTCTTTCTTCGACTATGCGTACAATACACTTTATTATGCGTATAGAATAGACCCAGAAAACTTCCAGTGATAATCAATTGCATGCTACGGGCACAATACCATTTGTTGTGCACGTAGCTCAAACCCAGAAAGTCTTCTACTGAAATACCATAATAATCTACGCCTATAGTAAATCTGTTATGCACGTAGTGGGCAAAACTGATAATTCTGAAACCATCAGACCAACTGCTACAGGCATTGTACCTTATATAACACTCATAACATCTATGCGTAATCCAAAATTTAGAACCTTTGTTCTTCCAACTTAAGTTATTTCATTTGCATATGGATCACTTTACTATTAATGTATGCATGAATGCAAATGAACACAAAATATGCACATATACCAATCAAAACTCATTCAAATCACAAATGCCAATACGTCTACGAATCGAAACAAAAGTCTTTTCATCAAGGGTTTTATCAAAATATTAGCAAGTTGATCAATTGTAGAAACAAATTCAAGTTCAACATTTCCCTTGAGAACATGATCACAAATAAAATGATGTTTGATATCAATATGCTTTATTCTAGAGTGTTGAATTAGATTTTTGGAAATACTAATGGTACTAGTGTTATCACACTTAATTGGAATCTTTGAAAACATAATTCCAAAGTCCAAAAGTTGTTGCTTGATCAACAAATTTGAGCTACACAACTACCAGCTGCTACATATTCAGATTCAACAGTGGATAATGCAACACAATTTTGTTTCTTTGAGAACCAAGATACTAGTGAATTACCTAAGAATTGACAAGTGTCTGAAGTGCTTTTCCTATCTAATTGGTTTCCTACATGATCAACATCGCTGAAACCAACTAAATCAAAGCAATCATATTTAGGATACCACAAGCCAACATTCTTGGTATTAATCAAATATCTGAAAATTCTTTTGGCAGCACTCAAATGAGATTCTTTAGGACAATATTGAAAATGTGCACAAAGGCAAACACTGAAAATAATATCAGGTCTACTGGCTCTAATTTAAAGGAGAAATCCAATCATACCTCTATAAAGCTTTTCCTCTACTCCTTTTCCTTGTTCATCTTGGGTTAACTTTGTAGTTGTGCTCATTGGACTTAGGGCAGATTTCACATTCTCCATTCCAAAATTTTCAAGCATATCTCCAATGTATTTGCTTTGGTTGATGAAGATACCATCTATTATTTGCTTAATTTATAGTCCGAGAAAGTGACTAAGCTTTCCCATCATGCTAACTTCAAATTCTCTTTGCATCAACTCAAAAAACTCATCACACAAAGATGGGTTAGTAGCACCAAATATTATATCATCAACATAAATTTGAACTAACAATAAATCATCATTTTTTTACTTAATAGAAAAAGTATTGTCCACTTTACCTCTTGGGAAACCATTGTCCGATAGAAATTGGCTTAATCTCCCATACCATGCTCTAAGAGCTTGCCTTAAACCGTATAAAGCATTTCTTAGCTTAAAGACATGGTGTGGATGGTGAGGATCTTCAAATCCAGGAGGTTGTTCCACATACACCTATTCCTTGATGTAGCCATTCAAGAAAGCACTTTTCACATCCATTTGGAACAACTTGAAGTCCTTGTAACAAGCATAAGCACACAAGATTCATAAAGCCTCCAATCTTGCTACCGGTGCAAGAGATTCTTCAAAGTCAATCCCTTCTTCTTTAAGATATCCTTGAGCTACAATTCTGGATTTGTTTGTGACAACTTATCCTTCTTCATTCTCTTTGTTCCTAAACACCCATATGGTTCCAATTACCATGACTCCATCCGTTATTGAAACAAGTTCCCATACTTGGTTCCTTTCAAATTGATTGAGCTCTTCTTGCATAGATTGAATCCAATATTCATCTTCTAGAGCATCATTCACATTTTTTGGGGACTATTTTGGAGATGAAAGCAAAGTTTGCAATATGCTTGAGATTTGATCTTGTGACTACTCCTTTTGTAGTATCACCAATAATAAGCTCTTTGGGGTGATCCCTAGCATATCTCCACTCATTTGCCAATTCTTTTAATTGTTCAATATTTTGAGCATATTTCCTTTGCTTTGTTGAATCATTTTTGTCATTCAAGTTTAGATTCTAAAATTTTCTCCTAGCATCATCATCATCAACAATTCTAGAAGAAATATGGTTAGTGTCATAAAAAATGGCATGAATTGATTCTTCAACCTTCTCAAGTCTTTTGTTAAAGACTCTATATGCCTAACGAATTGATGAATAACCAAGGAAAATACCCTCATCGGATTTAGCATCAAACTTTCCTAGGGCTTCCTTTCCATTGTTGTGGACAAAATATTTTGCAACCAAAAGTATGAAAATAAGATATATTGGGCAATCTACCCTTCCACAGCTCATAAGAAGTCTTTTTGATTATGGAACGAATATGAGCCTTATTCACTACATAACATGCTGTATTTACAACCTCAGTCCAAAAATACTTTGGCAAATTATTCTCATTTAACATTGTCCTTGCCATTTCTTGCAAAGTCCTATTTTTCCTCTCAACAACTCCATTTTGTTGAGGTGTCCTTGAAGAAGAAAAATTATGCAAAATACCATACTCCTTAATAGGATTCAAATGGCTCACATGAGAATTTTCCACCTGTATCACTCCTAATTGAGGTAATGGTGTAGCCTTTTTCATTTTGGACTCTTTTGCTATAAGATGCAAATGTATGAAAATTTTCATTTTTATGTGCTAAAAAGAAACCCATGTAAATCGTGAATAATCATTAACAATCACAAAGTAATAAGATTTTCCACCAAGACTTAGAGTGCTATAACGACCAAACAAGTCCATATGTAAAATCTCTAAAGATCTTGCGGTAGAAATCAAGTTTTGCTTTGAAAAGATGATTTTGAATGCTTTCCTTTAACACATGTATCACATACTATATCCTTTCAAATTTGATTTTTGGTAAACCTTTTACTAAATATTTTCTTGAAAGCTTTGAAATGGTATGCATGCTAGCATATCCTAACCTTCTATGCCACAACCATATATGATCATTTACACTAACGAGGCAATTTTCATTGAAAGCTTTTGAATCAAACAAGTCAACAACATAGATATTATTATGTCTAGAACTAACAAATAAGGCACAATTATTATCATCATATACAATACACCTATTTGGTTCAAAAATCACTTTGCAATTTTTATCACAAAACTGACTTATGCTCAACAAATTGTATTTTAAGCCATTTACAAGCAAAATATCATCAATGGTAGGATTAGGGGACTTACCAACCTTACCTTCTCTAACTATCTTACCTTTATTGTTATCAGCAAAGGTAACATATCCTCCATCTTTAGGTGAAATGGTTGAGAACATGGTTTTGTCTTCGGTCATGTGGTGAGAGCAACCACTATCAAGATCCCACATCTTCTTCTTGGTCTTAGCTCTCATACATATCTACAAAGACATATCAAATTTTTTAAATTGGTACCCAAGTCTTTTAGGTTCTTTTTGGTTAGTAATCACTAAGATGGGTAAGATTGTTCCTTTTGGAACCCAAATCCATTTAACCCCAACATACCTAGGCTGCCTCAATTTGCAAGAGTAAGCATAATGACCGTTAATTCCACAATAAGAACATGCATCATCCTTTGAAAATCCTTGTTTCACAAAAACTATTTTTGAAGTCTTTTTAGTTGAAAAAGGAATATATCCTAAGCCATGCTTGGATAAGGATTTTCTTTGAGAACCTAAAAGTTTCTCAAGGTTTTCCTTTCCATTTGCGAGCTTTGTGGCAATGGATGAAAAATCATCAACACTTTTCTTCAAAACAGATTTTTCATTCATTAAAACCTCATTTTCCTTCTCTAAGGCTTTCACCTTAGCTTCAAGTTTTGAAAAACTCTTTTTCAAAGCAATATGCCTACTGCCAAGTTCCTTAAATTTACTGCTTAAATCATCAAACGCATCTTGCAATTCATCAAAAGTGTAAAGGTCATATAGCTCTTCATCCTTATCACTTGATGAATCTTCCTCCTTGGCCATTAGACATAGGTTTGCCATCTCCTCTATCTCTTTATTTTTATCCGAGCCTGACTCATCATTATCACTCCAAGTTGCCTTCATGGCCTTTGCCTTCTTCTTCTTTGAATATTTTGAGAATTTCTTGGGAAGAGTACACTCTTATTTGACATGGCCCGGTTTGTTGCAATTGTAGCAAATGATTGAGCTTTCCTTCTTAGAATCATTCTTAAATTACTTCTTTAGCTCATCGTTACCATTTTGATTCTTGTTCTTCTTCCATTGCTTGTTCCTATTCATGAGCCGCTTGAATATTCTTGCATACATTGTAATTTCCTCATCATCACTCTCACTTTCCTCTTCCATTTTAGAATGTTCAACCACCTTAGAGTTTAGAGGTATTCCTCTTCTCTTGTCATTTTTGGATCATTGCTCTTCATCTTCATATAATCCCATCTAATGAGTGAGAAGAGATCCAGGTAATTCATCTAAGGGCAGCTTGTTGAGGTCCTTTGCTTCAAGAATCACATCTTTCTTAGATGCCCAAGATTTAGGTAATGGCCTCAAGATTTTTCTCATAAGCTCTGAGTCTAAGTATGTCTTGCCAAGAGCTTTCAATCTATTTAGAATGTCATTGAAGCGATCAAACATTTCTTGAATTTCTTCTCCCTCTTTTATCTTGAAAAGCTCATACTTGTGAACAAGAAGTGAGACCTTGTTCTCCTTTACTTGGGATGTTACTTCATATGTGATCTCTAAGGTTCTCCAAATCTCATGAGCAGTAGAACACTACTGAGATTTGTTAAATTGTGTTTTGATCAGTGCACAAAATAAGTTTTGCATAGCCTTGTTGTTGTACCACACCATCTATTTGTCACGATGTGTCCATTCAGCTTTTGGTTTCAAAATTTCTTCTCCATCTACTATCTTCACAGGAATATAGGGGCCCGTCTCTACTGTATCACATACTTCTTCAGCTTCACATCTTAAGAAGACCATCATTCTTGTCTTCTAATAAACATAGTCACTGCCATCAAAGAAAAGAGCTCAGTTAGTAGCCAAACCTTCGTATTTGGATATATCTCCCATGTCTTCTAATTGGATTTCTTGCTAAGTATAAAAGTTTTCTAAAACTTTTTGCAATATTTTGGAAACAAAAATCAGTAGCTCAATCCAACTCACAACTTCAAAAACTGAAATGAAAATAAGCAAGGGATTGAGAAAACAAATCAAACATTTATAGTAGTTCGGTTCTCCTTGACCTACGTCCACTCCTCTAGCCTCAACTAGAGAATTTCAATCCACTAACTCTTCCTCACTTGCGGGTGGAGGCAAACCGTTACAACCTCTTGTTTTTCAGACTCACAAGACAACCTTTATAATCCCTTGTTTTTAACTGGCTCAACAAGAAAACCAACACCCACTTAGTTTTCAAAGCCAATAAACAAACAAACCTATTCTAACCACAAGCTTTACAACCAAAGCACGGTTACACAAGGTTTAACAGAACAAGAATAATATTCTCACACCAACTCTCAAAGAAAAATAACAGCACAAAAGCTTAGTGTGGTGTAAGAACTTGAAAACACTTAGAGAGAGAAAGTTAAGAATGAATTTTGCAAAGCTTGGACACACTTTCAAAAAATGTTCTCCTCTTGTCTATGGACTAATAAAGTCTATTTATAGATGCTCTCTGAGAAATAGCCATTGAGGGGCTCAAACAATCCGTTGTCAGAGAGCTACAAATTGTTAAAATTGACGATATCAATCCTTACTACGCACATACTACAAGTAGTGTGTGCATAGTGTCCATTTCTATAACAGTATTACGCACTGCGATCACTCTTCTGCGTGCATAGTACGAAGCCTAGTATTCACTGCTTGATTAAATAAAAAACCTGATATATACAGTTGGCGTATCATTTGTTCTTCGACCGTAATACTTCAGTTTTATGTGCATTTCACTATCTTCTATGGGCAAAGACGGAAATCCAAGATTGCATCTTTGATTTGTCACGTGATTGCGTCTTATGGTGTTAGGGAATATTCAATTTTGAAATTCTCGAGGAGCGTCTCAGATTTGTCTCATAGTCCAACTCATCTAGTTCTACTTGTGTAGCATAAGTTCTATGTGCGTATAATGTGATCTTCTAACATAATCTGATCTGCCAACAAATATTCTCTTTTTGAAAGTCTGACACAACATAACTGAATTTGTCGCCTGTTCGAAATAACCTGTCATACCCGTCTACACGCATAGTATCTCTTATTATGTGCATAGTAAGAGTCTTCTTTAGAATGTAGATTTTTCCTTCCTAGTTTGGATTCAAGACTCGTCTACGCACATAGTATTTCATGTTGCGCTCATGATATGTCATCTGAATCATTTTCCTCTCTACTACGTCGATTCCATCTTGTATAATGCGCACAATAGAGGATTTGACCATTCTGTCTTCTGATGTACAAGGTACTGCACACATAGTATGTGGTATGACGAGCATTGTATCCATTCTGGAACACTTTAGAATTGCTTTCTCTTTATCAAAGTACATAGCTTAACTTTTTCAATTGTCTTATTAAATCATCAACACTTAGAGGGAATTTTCATGTAGACCAAACTTGGTTCAACAAAACAATTAAACATTCACTTTAAGCACTTAATATTTTAATCAAACCAAGCTTGCTCTACCTTTAATACCATTTAATCATGCATGCAACTAGTTTGAAAGCCTTTTACATGCCACCACTAATATTTTGGAATTCGTAACTAAATATGACATTCATGTAACTGATAACGCAGCAAAAATAACAAAAATTTTATCCTAGAATTCCACCAAATATCTATGCAGATCAACATAAACAATTAGGGTTAGGGTTTTACCTTGAAAAGCCAAAGCTCGATTGTATGAACGAATGAATTATTGGTATAGCTTTTAGTAACTAAAATTTGAATCAGCCTTTTAGAATTACGTTGCCTTTGCGCGAACGTGTCTAGAGGTATCCACACGAACAAACTTCCTTGGATTGGTGGAGTGTAGTAGCACTTAAAATTTGTATTCTAACTCTCACAAATAATTTTCTCTCTTTGTTTATGACACTCACAAATTCAGCTTTACCTTTGCCATGAGAAAAATAGAAGAATGTGACTCTTATTTATAGGTACATAAAAACCCTAAAGAGGCACACTAGGCTTTACCCAATACTTGTCCTACAAGAATAATAATTCCTTATTAGGCCTCCTTCACAAATTCGGCACACTCCTAAAACATAGGAGGAGGAATTCAGCCACCAACCCTAATTTGGGGTGTGTGCCCCGAATTTCTTATATCCTTTTTAGGGTTTTCTTCTCCTTGTCATACAAGAATGAAATCTCCTAAAAAATAGGTGTATGGACAAAATTTTACCTAGGGTTTATTAAGTGTATTGGGCTTTTAATTACATGATACATTATCACTAAATAAACTACTCCTTAATTATTCTACATGGGCCCAAATTATGTCACACATAATTTATACCCAAAACATTATAAGAAGTAATTAATATTAAAAGTCCATTACATTAATGGATAATATCTCATATTATATTTATGATCTAAATCATAAAACTCTAAATTATTAATGATTAATCAAATTAATCGTACTAATAATTTAACTACCATGAGAGAGAATATTTGTAAACCAATCCAAATCGTTCTTGCGTGTGACCCAATAGGTCCACTCGAAATTGGCAATGGACCTCGTCCTAAAACACTTGTGCCCAAAGTCCATAAGAAGTATCTAGTAACACATTATGGCAACCCAAAATCGAGTGGCATCAGTTATCTGAGTTAACCTTTCACAGTTTGATATTTAGTTTTTTTTGTCTCACGATATCTAAATTAATAATAAGGCATGGTCAAATGTCAAGCTTATATTGCTTAATGCATTTCTTGATCCCAAGTAGATTGATATACAAATGACATTGATAAACCATTTTATCAATTCATTTGAGCATGCATACATTCCATCAATCCTACTCATCAAATGACCTAGAGATATCACTCTTCATAAGAGGAATAAATCCATCACTCTCACTATCACTCCTCTACAAGATTCATGACATATCCAATCATAGCTTTTATTGTTACCCTGTTACGGATAATATTTGACTAAGTAAAAACATGTGATTCCTTATGTAGGAGTCGATAGTGAGTTTCAATCAGATGACTTAAACGTCACCACTGTATGAAATCTACTTCTGACATTGATCCATGAAGTGCTTTCATAGCGGGCCAGTCCAATACATGTTCCCTAGCATGTATATATGTTCTAAGTGATATCTCATATTCATAATCAGTAAAACGTGATTATCCTCTTAGCAACATACTAATTTTGGCTTGTTATCATTCCTATGATAACAATCGATTAGAGACTTTTAGAATAGTATTCTTTTAACCTTATGGTTTTACTATCAAGTCACACACTCGATGACATAAGGAAGAATAACCTATTCATGGATTTTTTATTGTCATAAACAATATAATATTTCATAGATATGAAATAAAATGTCTCTTTATTAAATAATAAATATAATGACAATGTATATCAATTATTGAATTAGGGCACAAAACTAACAATCTCCCACTTGCAATAGTCCTAATCAGGAATGAACTTAACACCTAAAGACCTAACAAGTCTTTCATGTTTCAGTTATGTGGAGGCCTTTGTTAAAGGATCCGCTACATTGTCATTGGTGTCAACTTTGCATATCTTAACATCACCTCTTTCGATTTTTTTCTCGAATAAGGTGAAAACGTCTAAGTATTGTTTGGTTATTTGGGTAATAACAACACAAGTCTACTAGGTTTGGGATGATTGGGATGACATCCAAACCAGTAATGAACTTCTTATGCCAAAGAACTTCCTTTCTTGTGTCCAACGTGGCTATGTACTTAGACTATGCAGTAGAATTATCAATTCCTTTCTTGGAAACCAGCATGCTAAATCCCATTTAGCATTTTATCAACGTACACAATGTCACTTAGTCCAATTAGCCTCTTAGATCTATCTCTATAGCTTTTGTATCCTTAGGATAAGTGAGGTTTGACCTAAGTCTTTCTTTAGGAAGCTTTTTCTTAATCAAGTCTTGAAACTCTTCAAAGTTGGAGCATTGTTTCCAATTATTAAGATGTTGTTATCATACAGTACTAAGAATATTACTGCCCTCCCACTAACCTTCTTGTATACACACGACTCATATTCATTCTTAATGAGTCCATACTCTTTGGCTATTTCATCAACATGAAGATTCCACATTCGGGATACATGCTTCAATTCATAAATGGATATTTGAAGCTTGCATACCTTACTAGGATTCTTAGGATCCACAAAACCCTCGGGTTGTGTCATGTACACAACCTTGAGGAAGTTTCCATTTAGGAAACAAGTTTTGACATCCATCGTGGTAGGTTGTAGACTCATCGTGGTCCACAAGAATAATTCTTTTACCATCAGTTATGAGAAATCCATATCTTTCAGGCTCGTGATGAATCCTACCATACCTTCTTGGGCCTTGTGTTACAGATTCGGACTCCACAACCTATTGTGAGTCATCTTGAATCTCTATTCTATCTTCAACGGCTATTTGTGGTTCTTTTATTTATTCTAGAAGTACTTTACTCCCACTAATCCTTTAGGAAATAAACTCCTTTTAAAAAAAGATATCATTTCGAGTAGCAAACACTTTGTTCTCTGATCGATTATAAAAGTAGTATCCCCTTATTTCCTTCGGATACCCCACAAATATACATTTTTCAGATTTAGGTGCTAACTTTTCTGAAACTTGACATTTCGCGAAAGCTTCGCATCCCCAAATCTTTAGAAAATACATTATGGGATTTTCCCTTTTCATATCTAATATGGTGTCTTTTCAACCTCTTTAGATGGTATTCGGTTAAATATGAAAGTAGAAGTTTCTAAGGCATAACCCCAAAACGAGACTGGAAGATCCGTTTGACTCATTATTGATCGAACCATATCTAATAGATTTAGATTTCTCCTTTCGAACACGCCATTCCATTGAGGCGTTCCAAGAGGAGTAAGTTGTGAGACAATCCCACATTCCTCAAGATGATTGTCAAACTCTTGGCTTAAATATTCTCCACCTTGACCGAATCAAAGTGCTTTGATATTCTCGCCAAGTTGGTTTTTGTACTTAACTTTTGAATTCCTTAAACTTTTCAAAGGATTCTGATTTGTGTCTCATAAGATAAACAAATCCATACCTACTGAAAACATAAGTGAAGTACAAATAACCTCATCTAGCACTTGTACTAAAAGGTCTACATACATCCATATGTATTAGGACTAATAGATCATTGGCCCTTTCACCTTTGTTTCTAAAAGGACTCTTGGTGATTTTGCCTAACAAACAAGATTCGCATGTGTCAAATAATTCAAAATCAAATGAGCCAAGTAATCCATCTTTATGGAGTTTTGAAATGCATTTCTCACTTGGATGGCGCAAATAACAATGCCAAAAGTAGGTTTGGTTTAAATCATTTGATTTTAACCTTTTATTAATATTATAGATGAGCTTGCTTTGTTCCAAGTTTAAAACATAGAGACCAAAAGAAAATGTTGCAACACAATAACAAATGTCTCCATTGTAGATGGAAAGATTATTGTTCTCAATAATAAAATGAAAACCATCATTATCTAAACAAGAAATAGAAATAATGTTCTTACTCATAGTATGAACATAATAATAATTCGACAATTGTAAAATAAGTTCACTGGGCAAAGTCAACTAATATGTCCCTACAGCTAATGCAACAACTCTTGCTCCATTTCCCACTGGTAGGTCCACTTCGCCTTTCATCAATGATCTACTATTTCTCAACCTTTGCAAGTTAATGAAAATATGAGTTCCACATCCAGTATCAAATACCCATGAGGATGTAGTAGACATATTGATTTCTATAACAAAAATAAATAAAGTAGAAGTCTCACTTCCATTCTTCTTTAAATCTTCCAAGTAGAGTTTGCAATTCCTCTTCCAATGTCCATCTTCATAGCAATGTAAACAAACTCCCTCTTTTTCCTTGGTTATCCTTGGCATAGGCTTTGGAATTGGATTTACCCTTGTCCTTGCAAACACTCTTTGGCTTAGCCTTGCCTTGGTGCTTGTCCTTTCCCTTTTATACCACTAGTAGGTCTTTGGTTTTTAAGAATGCTCTTATTGGCATTGTACAAAGTAATTTGGTGATGGACTTATCCATGTTGTGCATATTGTAGTTCATGACAACCTGGTCATAACTACTAGGGAGTGACCCTAAGATCATATATATGGACAATTCCTTTGATAGAGGAGTACCAAGTCTCTCTAGTTGATCAAGATGACCTTTCAACTGTTAGTGTAAGCCCTAGCCCCAATGCATTGTATCAAGATTATGTTTTATATATATATAATATGAGGCATTGTTTTATCTCATTATTATTCTTGTGCATGTTTAATTTGATACAACATCCATAAATAGTGATTCTGCTTAAGTTATCAAATAAGTGATTTGGATAGTAAAACCTTGAAGCATAAAATAATACTATTCTAAATATCTCTAGTCAATTATTGTCATGGGAATGACAATAAATGAAGACTTGTATGTACTCTGTGAGATGATCATGTTTTACTGGTCATAAGATATGAGATATCACTAAGTCACTTGTTCATACAATTGGACCGTAGGAATTCCTAACATACATTAACGTCTCTCTCGAGTCAGTTAACACCTAACGTCAAGTTTATTAACCAAAATCTCTTCCTAATTAACACCCTATGTTGCATTAACGAAGATTAATGGATTCCCATATTAAGTTTGACCTTAATTCGGAAGATTTACGTCGACCTATCTCTAGGTTTGCATGCAACTCCTCTCACCTGTGAGCGATTCAAAACATATGATAAATCTCTCGATTCCCACGCATGCAATCAATTGTCGAATCAAA